>BRDA01081124.1:0-12500 GCA_036984385.1 Crenuchus spilurus | reverse complement strand
TTGTTGTTGTTATTTATTATTATTATTATTATTATTATTATTATTATTATTATTATTATTGTTGTTGTTATTGTTATTGTTATTGTTATTATTATTATTATTATTGTCGTTATTGTTATTGTCATAAATATAAATAGATAATTTTATGCTAGTTTCTTTTTGTCTTAATACATATCCTCCCCTTTTCCTTCCACTCTGCTCTAATCTATATTTTGAGATCTCATTACGATCAATCATCTAGTTTTAGGACGTCTACATGAGATGTCACAATCATACATTGATCCACCCACTTTTCTTCTCTCCCTCAGTGTTGACCGCCTGTTTATAGCCCTGTAGCTATTTAATGCCCCAATTATAGATTCACAAACCCTATTTATTCCTTTTCTTCTGTCTTATTATAAGTGCTTGGTGGTAGCTATGGTACATTTTGAAAGTAGCCCAAAAATCTGCAGCTAATAAAGCATTTTCAAAACAGCCCAATTTTTCAGAAAAACTGTAAACCTGTCAACTCTGTAAAGCTCAGCAGTGTTAAGCCTAAACAGTAACCAAAAATAATTCTTCAAAAATCTCTTTATAGTTTTGGTGACCAGGGGTACAATGCAAATACAGCAATTTTAACATTCTGCTTAACCATTTGGTAGAGCATATTTATCACTTGAACTTAACACAATGTGATTGTGACATCTCTACCAAACGGTAGAGGTATGTTAAGCTAAAAACATCCACTAGAGGTCACTAGAAATGCAACATTTTTTTGCCAGCAATGCTTCATAGCCACACCACAAGCAATAAACTGGATGAGACGCTTAAAAACTATCAGTGTTGTTGCACCAGCACACAGATGAGTGAATATGTTATTGTATAGTTTGTCTTTGTAATTTATATTTTGATTTGACCAAGAAGTGCCAGCTCATTGGTTTAAAGTGTACATTAAAAAACAAACAGTGTAAAAAAAAAAAAAGTGTAAACTTTTTTCTTTAAAACAGAAAACTTTGACATTCTCTGACATTAGGATTCTTTCTTGGTGAGGATGTTAAAAGCTTAATGGTGGATTTTATTTAAATCTGAAAGGTTTTCAGTACCGTTTTGCCTTACAGCATGGTGCATATTCCTTTGCCATGAATGGACTTTTAAATGTTTTAAGCCAAAACTTTATCTCATAATGACTGTAAAAAGCAATGTCTCATGTATCAGGAAATACATTCACACCCATTTTATGTAATAACTTTCTGTGATGTAGCTTTTAGAGGCATTAAATGGTTCAGATGTCTAGCTCCTATCACCACCAGTGTGAAGAATTCAGACTCAGTATGTTTCCGTAGGATGGAGCAACTTGAAATATCTTGTTAATAGTGTTATTATGAAGACTTCAGTATAATTCACCTGTGACCTGTAATCAAAAATAATAATCATTATTTTTTTTTTTAATCCAACCCCCTCACACACACACCCAGTGTATTAGTAGTTAAACAACCCAATCATCTGCTACGACTCTCCCAATCTATACTTTCCCTGACTCTAGGAGGGGGTACACTAGTACAGGCTTCCTCTGATGAATGTGAAGCCAGGCTCCACCTCTTTTTAAATTGGTGCTGATACATCATCACTGGATAGCCAATGCAGAGAAAAGCTCCCCAGCTTTGATACATCAGCTAACAGACACCTGAGCCAGCTGACATTGCATGATAGTAGTGATGAGAAGTCTTATAGGCTGGTGTGTCGCACTGAAGATCACAGTAGAAGGAAGATGTTTGGAGCAAATTGACTTTTTTATGTATTTGGAATGTAGTGTAACAAAGGCTGCAGACTGTGCCAGTGAAGTGAAGACAAGAATGGCCATGGGCATGTTGGTGATGGTCAAACTGACAAAGATGTGGAAAAGCAAGTCAATGAGCACCAACACCAAACTAAGACTGATGAAAGTCTTGGTCTGGTCAGTAGCTACATATGGATGTGAAGCCTGGACACTGAAGAAAGAGGAAGAAAGACGTATTCAGGCTTTTGAGAACAAGTGCATCAGGAAGTTGCTGAAGATCTCATGGATGAAGATGATGACCACTGAGCAAGTCTATGAGATGCTAGAACTCAAAAGGAGTTACTGATGCACGTTAAGTCCCAAAAGTTACGTTACTTTGGTCATGTGATGAGGCAGCACATGAGAGCATTGAAGAAAGTGTTATGACTGGACTTGTGGAGGGAGTCCGAAGACGTGGAAGACCAAGTATAACCTGGATGGATAACATCAAGACATGGACTGGATTATCAGGTGCAATGAGAGACAGAGGGCAACTAATCCAATCCTACTAAGCTACACGGTGGCTTAGTGGTTATCACGTTCGCCTCTCAGCACTGAGGTCTTGGGTTCGAGTCCACATCTGAGCGGAGTTTCCATGTTCTCCCCGTGTCTGCGTGGGTTTCCTCTGGAGACTCCGGTTTCCTCTCACAGTCCAAAAACATGGAGATCAGGTGAATTGACTACTCTAAAAATCACTCTGGTGTGTGTATGTATGTATGTTTGCCCAGATATGGTTGGCACTCTGTCCTGGGTGATTCCCCTAGTGCTCAATGCAGTCCTCCAGGTGGACGGTCGCTTCCAGTTGAGAGTACGCCGTGCGCGACTGGCTGCTGCTTCTCACCAGTGTATGTATATGAAGTGTGTCGATTGTAAAGTGTCCTTGGGTGTCTACAAAGCTCTATATACAGGGGTTTGACAATGAAACTGAAACAGCTGTCATGTTAGTGTGGGAGGTTTCATGTCTAAATTGGACCAGTCTGGAGGCCAATCTTCATTAATGTCACATTGCACCAGTAAGAGCAGAGTGTGAAGGTTCAGTTAGCAGGTAAGAGCACAGTTATATAGTATATTACAATGCACACAACATTATGGTGACATACCAGAGTTCAAAAGAGGACAAATTGTTGGTGCACGTCTTGCTGGCGCATCTGTGACCAAGACAGCAAGTCTTTGTGTCTAAATATTATTGAGCCACTTTGGGGTGTTTTGGTGGAGCGAGTCAGGAAACGGTTTCCTCCACCAGCATCACGTAGTGACCTGACCACTATCCTGCAAGAAGAATGGCTTAAAATCCCTCTGACCACTGTGCAGGACTTGTATATGTCATTCCCAAGACAAATTGACCCTGTATTGGCTGCAAAAGGAGGCCCAACACCTACTAATAAATTATTGTGGTCTAAAGCCAGGTGTTTCAGTTTCATTGTCTAACCCCTGTAAGTGTAATGTGTAATCTCTGCAGCCTACCACCGCAAGTCAATGATGGCATGTGACAAGACATGAGTGATGAGGACAGAGCATCATCTACCCACCCAGAGAGAGCACAGCCAATTTTGCTCTCACAGGCCCTGGCTGCCGATGACTGGGATGATAGTCTACAGATCGGATAGAACAGAGAAAATGTTCATGTTTTCTGTCATTAAGGGAACATATGGTCCCTACAAAGAGTTGCATACAAACACAGTCAGCAGGGTCTTCTCAGGGCCTCTGCAATACACACATTTCTAGCTCTCCCGCCATTACTGCAGGCCGATCGGCCCTGACACATCTCCTCACTGTTATTGATGGGCTCAAAGGCTCTGATGAGCCCAGACTCCAGACCAATCTCCTTTCATTCTTCTCTCTCTCTCTTTCTCTCTCTCTCTCTCTCTCTCTCTCAAAGAAAAAATGTGCTCCTTCAGAAAGCCTGTCTATCCTCTTATCACACAAGCAATACATATTCATATCTGCCAGTGCAGCCCTGGTTAAGAGGAGGAGGGGGGAGAAGGGTGATTTATTTACTGAATGACATTGACTGATGTCCACCGCAGCACTCTGCTGTTTGCATGTTAGTGTGCTATGCAGTGTAACTATGTGCCTTACATTCAGCAGGGAAACAAACAGCGGCTCTTCAAATCCCATTTCCAAGTGGATTTTGTGTCTCTTAAAACGGAAAAAAAGAGAAAAACATACAGAGATAATGCACTGCCTGAATAATTGAGTCCTCTTCCAGGATCCACATCCTCGCCCTGTGTTGATGTCAAACTCAATGCCTTCTGCCTTTGGCATGCTTTTTTTAACACGACAAAAGGCCCTAGCTTAAAAGTAAACCTATTAAAATGGTAATCACAAGTGAGTAGATAAGTCCTCCTTAAGCTGACTTCAGGAAGCGGCAAAAAAAAGAAACATTCCCCCAACAAAACGCCATTGTCAAGATATAGGTCCCACTTGTGATACACCTCTTCCAACCACTTCCTTCTGTCCAAGGTTCGGGTCCATCAAAGACACCACCAAACAAACAGGCTAAGAGTATTAAAATACCTAAAAACAGTGCCCCCCCATTAGCCAAAGTCGACACCTTGCATTATAGACTGAACCGTGAAGCCCCTTTTACTGTTTACGCCAAAAGTAAACAATTTATTCTATAGCGTATCACTATATCACAGATGTCCTTGTGCCTCTGTGATATACAGTGCTGTGTGGATGACTTGAGTACTTAACCACATTATTTAAACACATTTATCTTGGCAATAAGTGTGTCTGTGCTTGTAAAAACACTGTATATATCTTTATAAAAGCAAGACGCAAATAAGCTAAGATACAGTAGAGCATCATTCCAAATGCTGTCTGTGATGCTCAGCCATGTCCCCGGGTACACAGTAATGAATATCAAATAAAAATAAAGTTTCCAAAACTGGTTCCTGTTTATTGCTATTATAGAAACTTTAAGTGGTATTAAATCTTTGTTGTTACTCTAAAGAACCCTTTTTATGAGTATACTGATTCTGGTTCTGCTGTGTGAAATGAAGACTTTGTGCCGCAAAGCTTTGTCTCAGGAGTGTGACGGCTCGCCAACGGATCAGCAGCTGTTTGGAGGCTGGGGGCTGAGAGTTGGTGCGAGAGACAGAGAGAGAGAAAAAGATGGAGGGAGGGAGAGAGGAGTACAGCCCAGCCTCTCCTCTGACTCACCATCATGTTACCATGGTACAGATTCAAGGTGCAGGTGCTGTTCAAAGCCGCTAAGATAAGAGCGAAAACAAGGCATTCAAGCTGCTGTAAATAAAGACAGGAAGGAGGGGATCTCTTCTTCTCACTCAGACGCACCACTGCCAAGCACAGAGAACCAGTTAGACAGCACTGCTGCTCACAATACACAGAGCAGAAGAGCTGAAGATTGTTTCTCAAGCTAGTTTATAGGGCAGTGTTTTTAGGTCAAGAACAATGCAGATTTTCTCAAGACTGCAGGCCTGCATATGCTCAGAAACAAAGGCGGGGGGGATGTCAGTGTTTAATGCAGTAAGTTATTATAACAAATTTAGTCAGATTTTGTTTGGATAACCTTCCCGTCCTAAACCAGTCAATCAATCAATCAATCAACCAATTAATCAACCAACCAATCAACCAAACAATCAACCAACCAATCAATCAATCAACAAATCAACCAACCAACCAATCAATCAATCAATCAACCAACCAATCAACCATTTAATCAATCAGTCAACCAAGTAATTACTTAATTAATCAACCAAACAATCAACCAAACAATCAACCAATCAATCAATCAATCAACCAACCAATAAACCATTTAATCAATCAGTCAACCAACTAATCAATCAATTAATCTACCAAACAATCAATCAACCAAACAATCAACCAATCAACCAACCAACCAATCAACCAAGTAATTAATTAATCAACCAAACAATCAACCAATCAATCAACCAACCAATCAATCAATCAATCAATCAATCAACCAACCAATCAACCATTTAATCAATCAGTCAACCAACTAATCAATCAATTAATCTACCAAACAATTAATCTACCAAACAATCAATCAACCAAACAATCAACCAATCTATCAACCAACCAATCAATCAATCAATCAATCAATCAATCAATCAATCAATCAATAAACCAACCAGTAGGGGCTCATTTCTTGCCTGGAGAGCTACCACTCCAACACATCTGACTCTTTTATTCAGATGAACCTGAAAGGTTCCTGCCCACCATCATTTCCTGGATCAGGTGTGTTAGATTAAGGTTCCAGCTAAACTTTGCAAGTTGGTACATCTCCAGGACCAGGATTAGGTAACCCTCATCCATATAATGCAGTGCTGGGGGTAATGTATAAACTAAGGGTTTCCAGTAATGTGAACTTTTTCTGTAATGAAGTATTTCAACACATTAAAGTCTAAAGTCTTCTAAACTTTTAAAATTCATCAACTGATGGATAAAAAACAACAGGTCAAAGAAAAGACCCAACCTCACCAAAATATTTTAATATTTACCCATTTTAATTCAGACGCTGTTCTATAAGCTGTACATTTGATAAATAAATAATTGTTATTGTACTATATTCTAACTCTACAGCATCAGACTCATCGAGTATAATTTGTGTCCTGTTCAGAATATTTTCATCCAAATCCCAAATATTTGAATGTTTACGGTAGTTATATGCATCATTTTCGTCCACATTTTTGCAACAAATAAGCAAAGTAATGATTTATGAGATTATTTTTCCATGACATAATTAGTTATCTCATTACACTTTAGAGAAGTGATTAGTATTTTGTAATGGATTACTTTTGTGAATGATTATGGCAACACTATTTAAATGCAAGGTAAGCATCTTTAAAGAACATTCACTGAATGTTCTACACAAATGTAAGAGTTATTTCTTCCACCTGTACATTATGCAGAGGTTATTTAATGACCCATGTAAATTATACATATAAATTGTAAACTCGTTCTGTATTTTTCACACAATTAAATGAATGAATGTTGCACTTACATCTTATAACGCCTGTTAAAGGATGCTCAAAATATAGATTTATGACACTCTTACTGTTTTGACACTGTTGTTGCTGAGTTTGTGCTGAACAGAAGCCTGTGTAACACTTAAAAATAATAATTTTAGATGTGTATAATTTGTGCAAAAGTCAAGCCATGCTGGACTACATCAGAGTGTCTGAAATGCCCTCAGACTCCAGGGGCTTAAAATGTGAGTTTGGCTATGTTGTCATGCAGGACTCTAGACTAACTTTTTGCACTGGTTGCACTGGTGTGCCTAATTTTTTTTTCCTTAGGTGCACCAGCATAAAAGTGAGCTGCACCCAAATTTTTAGGTGCATCGCATTTAACACCACAGTTTTGCAGGTTCACTTTTTTTTTAATTGCTGTCCATATAGACAATATTGACTTGTAAATGATTAACTAACAATCTGGTCAACATAAATTTCTTTATTTGAAGCAAAATTCTACAAAAAAGGTCACTTACTGAAAATGTGTTGGTGCTTAAAGTGCTTCACTGAGCTGACATTTGAACTTAAAACATCTCAACATAAATTAAATGTAAAAAATGCAATGCATTATATTATCAGCTTTACTGTATCTTAGCCAGGGAAACTGGTCAAGCCACAGTCTTCGAAATGTAGACACTTTCCCTCTTTTATTTTCAGTGGGTTCTGGCTCAGAGTCGATCGTATGTGGCTCATTATCTGATGTCGTCTTCGGACCACGGCTCGACATAACCTGGGGGCAGGGTTGCCAGGTCCAACAAAAATATCCAGCCCAAAGTCAGTCTAAAACCCGCCCTTCAGAAGCTTAAACTAGCCCAAAATATATGTCTGTCATGTTTGAAGCAAATGGCAAAATAACTATGAGTGTACGACTTAGTATTTTGTTTATAAGGGATTTATTATCAGTCCATCAAACTTTTTTCTTTTTCCCAGTCCTTGAAATACCGTCTCTCGTATTTCCCCTGGCATATTAGCTAGTGACTGTTTTCTCTTCGCCTCTCTCTCTCTCTCTCTCTCTCTCTCTCTCTCTCTCTCTCTATCTCCTTTTCAGGCTATCTTTCCTTATAGTGTTATTGTTTGTGTTTCAAACAAGCCCAATTTGGCGTGAAAACCGAGAACCTGGCAACTCTGCCTGGGAGGTCGATGGCTCTGTGTCAGAGCACTGATTATGTTTTTCGGATGAATCAGGCCTTAACTTAACATTCTTAACAAAAAAGTTGTCAATCGTTCTTTTCATTGTCTCTCATCATCCGCGGCTACATTCACTCTGTTTACTTGATGGGCCTAGGCTACTCACCTCGCTCAGACTCCAGCCAGCGCATGCATTTTCAAACGTACACACAAAAGTATCTCTGATTGGTGTGCTTCACTATCTCTGATTGGTTTAGACCACGTTATGTGTCTAATATGTGTCTGTTGTTGAACCACAGGGAGACTTCAGAGTCGCAGAGTTTTTTTTTCCCTTTGAACGTCTGGTCGCACCAGTGCGACCTCAGATGTTTTTAAGTCCATCCATTGAGAAATTAGGCCGCATGTGCGACCAAATTGGTGGCACTCTAGAGCCCTGACATCTCAAAAATAGGCAGGTTGGGAACAACAATGCTAAAGCAAACTTAAACAAGATGTCACATTTCTTCACATTGTGACCATTCACAGACCTACAAAATAAATAACATTTAAAATAAATAACACATTCTAAATATGTGTATTCTGCCAAAAAACAAGTTGTTTATTCCAGTTTCTGATTAGGTTAAATGGAGTTTTTAGATTTGAATAGGATCTGCAAATCTTGTCCAACCTGGCAAGAGTTACCAGGAAAGCAGGCGGCTAGAGCACGGAGAGGTCAATTAACTAAATTTGTCAGTTCTCTCACTGACAATCTGGTGATTGAGAGACACTCTGAAGGATCTTTGAATATCACCCCAAGAGCTGGATGTGGTAGTAGACGGCTGCTCAGTAACTGAGTTTATCAGTGGCATCGGTGCCCACCTGGTCCCTCGCATACACAGAAACAGCATCAAAGAGTGAGGGGTACAAGCGATGTCTGGACCCACAGTCACACAGTGTCAATCACATGCAGCTCCTTACTACACACTGAGAGAATATTTAAAGACAAAATCTCTCCACAGTATCAAAGCCTGCAGATGCACCACTCCAAATCGATCCCTGTCCTTCGCGATTAATTGAAGGCTTTCATGCCGCCTGAACTCGCTCTCAAATGGGAGCAGAATATGAATGTTTTTTTCCTGCTTTCTTTTTTTAATCAAGTGAAGATTGTTATCAGATGTGCATCATGATTTCATAGAATGTTCAAAGGTACAGAGCGCTGGTATTGACCATGTTGACTAGCCAATTAAATGCTCTTCTTATCTTTTTTTTTTCCTCCTCCGTATATACACAAACCTTATCTGGAGGAGCTTTATCTGTGGAATGACCTTTCTTTAAGTTCCTCTCTTTACTTTAGCTTTCAGCCGTAGAGCAGAACGAAACTGGACTTATAAATCATTGCTGCGTTGTTGTGTGATTTTCGGCGCGCATTATCTCTTTGCATAATGATAACAAAAAACAAAAAATTCCATGGATGCTAAGAACTGAGCTACACTATACACCAGGGGTAGGCAACTCCAGTCCTGGAGTGCCGGTGTCCAGCACAGTTTGGTGATGTCACTGCAATTAAACATGCTAATTGCCCACTGAGTTGAATCAGGTGTGTTTGATCAGGTAGATCACCAAACTGTGGAGGAAACCGGCCCTCCAGGACTGGAGTTGCCTACCCCTGCTATACACCAAGGTATTCGCTCTCTGGTATATGTTCAGCTAAAGGCTTTGTGCGCACTCCTATATTGTCAACCTTTAATTAATTGTGGATCTGAACTGCTAGTGCTGATGTGGAGCTGCAGGCCAAATAAAAACTCATGACATATGTTTATGACATTTTCGCAGCCTTAACTGGATTCAAATCAGAAGAGACATTTAGTGACTTAACAGCTGGCCTTTAAAGAGTCTTCATAAAGTTTCTCGCCATTCTTACTGACAGCCCCACCGCTCCCGTGGCACGAGCGATAACGGGACCACAGTTTGCATGGTTTCCGCACTAGGGCACTAGAGGCAATGCCATTTGGCCCTTAGCCCTCTGAGTGAGATTCGCAGTGACACAAACGCCAGTGCAGAGCCTGAACACACACTGACATGCTAACCTGCGGCGAGGAGGTGGCGAAAGGATGGGGAGGTTGATTCTTCCTCAAACACCTTATCCGCCATAGCTCCTGATGCACAGAACATGCAGAGCAGAAGAAAATGTCCCAGGGCCGCAAGCTACGGTTAGGAATATTAATGCTATGGCAACACTTTTACTCTTTCATGTGGCTGCTCTCGCTTCTGCTCCACTGATAAAGCCTGCATGGTAGAAGCGAGACGAGCAGATGTGAAATTACTCAAGGGATACTTGTCTATTGGAGCTGAATTTTTTCATGCTCCCTTTCTCTTTTTTCATGTTATCCTGGAAATTTACCCAAGGAGGCTCCCTCTGTGGTTGGCTGAGAAGCATGCTAGCCAATTAAACAGGCAGCATCGCCATATTAAACCACTGGTGCATTCATTACAGAGGCTTTGGAAGGGTTTGAGTGGCGCTGGGTGGTACTGATCAAACAAAACTATATTTACAAAAATATCAAAGTGAAGTGACACACTGATCACAGGGATTTGACCTCCACGTGTAACCCATCTGTTAAGTGAACCACACATATGCTCACAACAGTAAGCATACTTTAAGGGGTAGTGGGCACACTGAGGGGCAGTGGGCACACTGAGGGGCAGTGGGCACACTGAGGGGCAGTGGGCCCTGTCCACAGTGATTGTAGTAGTTGGGGGACAGGTGCTTTAGTCAAGGGCAATCAAATCATGTTCTGCTGGTTCAGGGGATCAAACCGGCAACCTTCTGGTCACAAGGCTGGTTCCATACGGCTGCCTCAATTAAGAATTACCATATTCAAATTAAGGCAAAGTATCAATTAACAAAAGTTAATGGCACTATACTTCCTGAATAATAGTACTATCCAGACAAAACGTTTACTGCTGCTGTGTTGTTCTGTAATGGCCCAGGATACTAAAATTCCATAAGAATAACAGCAGAAGTCAAAAGGAGACACTGGTGTAGAAAAAACACTCACTTTTCACATCATTAAAACTGAGAAGGATCTTAGTCTTCGACGACAAAAGTTCATCAGTAAACATAAATGTCATTATCTTAGCAAATCCGAGTACAATGTGAAACTTTCCGATATCAGTATTAAAACTCGAGAGCAGAGACGTGAGATTAGCGAGGCCTTTTGAGATTATCTGAGCAGCAGGAGACTTAAAGTCTCCTTTGTGAGACTTTGGGAGATCTACTTTGGGATTTTCGCTCCTCTGCGAAGTAGAGGAACGTCACCAGAATGACTTACAAACCAGATATACACACATGCTTACAAATAAAGGTGCCACAAAGGGTTCTTTGAGCAATGCCATAGATGCTACTGATTGCCTAAAGAACCATTTTTTTGGGAATGAGATGTCAGTTTGTGAAGAACCTTTAAAAGTGTAAAGACTCTGCATAATGTAAATGTATTCTGCAAATATAGGTGTTCTGCCTAGAGTCTTAAAATCAGCATATTAATATCACAAAATATTAACATCTTGTTCATTTACAAAAATGGTTATTTAAAGAATAGTCCATTGAAAGATTTAAGGCAATCAAAAGTCTTTCACTCTTATGGGTTTATGCTCTGTTTTAGATTGTGCCAGTGTAGTCCAGCCAGCAGCCTTTGCTTTGTACACCCATTCTCTGGGTTCTCAGCTGCAATTTGTTTTTGTACCTATTTCAGGTGGTAGTGCTGTACACCATTGCTCTAGTATAACGTGTTTTAGTTTGTTTTGAGTATTATCAATGAGAAATAACTAGAAATACTATGAAACAAAGCCAGAGAAAAAATGAGAAACAAAGACAGAGAAACAACGAGAAACAAAGCCAGATAAACAAGAAACAAAGCCAGAGCAACAAGAAACAATGAGAAACAATGAGAAACAAAGCCAGAGTAACAATGAGAAACAAAGCCAGAGAAACAATGAGAAACAAAGTCAGAGAAACAACGAGAAACAAAGCCAGAGAAACAATGAGAAACAAAGCCAGAGAAATAATGAGAAACAAAGCAATAGAAACAATAAAAACAAAGACAGAGAAACAACGAGAAACAAAGCCAGAGAAACAATGAGAAACAAAGCCAGAGAAACAATGAGAAACAAAGCCAGAGGAACAAGAAACAAAAGCCAGAGAAACAATGAGAAACAAAGCCAAAGAAACAATTAGAAACAAAGCCAGAGAAACAACGAGAAACAAAGCAATAGAAACAACGAGAAACAAAGCCAGAGAAACAATGAGAAACAAAGCCAGAGAAACAATGAGAAACAAAGTCAGAGAAACAAGAAACAAAGCCAGAGAAACAAGAAACAATGAGAAACAATGAGAAACAAAGCCAGAGAAACAATGAGAAACAAAGCCAGAGAAACAAAGCCAGAGAAACAATGAGAAACAAAGTCAGAGAAACAAGAAACAAAGCCAGAGAAACAAGAAACTATGAGAAACAATGAGAAACAAAGCCAGAGAAACAATGAGAAACAAAGCCAGAGAAACAACAAGAAACAAAGCCAGAGAAACAACGAGAAACAAAGCC
>BRDA01081121.1:0-22023 GCA_036984385.1 Crenuchus spilurus | reverse complement strand
TTTAATGTTCTGGACTCCTTAACAGTCAAAAGTTCCTCAAGAGACAGTTTATCTGCATCTGAAAAAATCATCCATTAATATATCATCCTTTAGCAACTCAGACTTATATAGGTTGGTGAAATATCTTTTTCTGATCAAATAAGGTATGTCCAGAGCAAGTACAATTTTCTGTGATCATTCTTGAAGCTGCTTTGCAATGCCAACATCCTCTTAACCTTTTCAGTGTAGGACTTGTGCTGGGTTGTTTTCTTGGTTGAAAGATAAGCTTTCAGAGGGCCCTGAGTGGCTTAGTGGACAGAGATGCTACCACTATGACCCGAGGATCGCAAGTTCGAATTCCGGTCATGCTGTTTGCCATCAACCACCGGGGCCCAAGAGAGCAAAAATTGGCAGTGCTCTCTCTGGGCAGGTAGATGGCGCTCTCACTCTCCCCATTACTCTCACATTGCAATGTCCGCTGCTCTCAGGCGTCTACTGATTGGTCCAATCGGAGCTGGGGACCCTGTGTGCCTTCCTCTGAGCACATTAGGCTCTCCAGTGACGGTGTTTCAGCGGTGGTTCGAAAAAGAAGCGATGGCTGCATCACACGCAATGCAGGAGGCTTGTGCTTGCCTGCACCCTCCTAGAGTCAGGGACATTGCAAAGTGATGGGGAGAGGCCTAACAGAGGGGATGGGCTAATTGGCTACATTGGGAAGGGGATAAAATTGGCAAAAACCTAGAAAAATAATATTAAAAAAAGACAGAAAAAAGAAAGATAAGCTTTCAAAGTCTCCCAAAATATGCTTTTTGACACTTCTCTGTATTACTAGAAAAAACTAAATTCATAATGCTGTAAAAGATGAGTCTGCTAATAGAAGGTTATTGAAACGCCAATTTCTTAGCATGTGTTTGTTCAAAAAAGTGAGTTGCATGCTCCATCTCCAGTTGAGTGGTCAGAAATAACAACTGTACCACAATCACATCATGTAACATTGGAGAGGAGCTTACAGTCAATGTAGAAATAATAATTTTGACTATATGTGTGGTACACAGAGAAAAAAGAATAACTCCAAAGGGTTAAAGGGTTCCTAAAGTTCCACAGGTCAACAATCTTGTATGTACTGAGATAAGAACTAATTCATTTACCTGACTTAGTGAAAGACAGATCTTGACCTTTGTTAGATGATCTATTCAACTTTGAAACCAGGAAGTAACCCCACCCAAGATCAAATCATATGCATTCAAATTGGGAAGTAATGAAAAAAAGATACAAAAGTTCATCATCATAGTTGGGAGTTGGGATGCACAACCAATATAAATCTACCTAGTGGATCTGCATTTACATGAGATGGAATTAATAAAGGAAGGAATATTTCTGTGTTAAAATAGCAACACTTCTGGATTTTTAATTAAAATTTGAATTAAACATTTGGCCCCTTAAGTAGCCGAAAGTGGTCTTGGATTCTTGAGTTTCTTGCATATAGATCATCTCCAGCATTAAGCTTCTCCTGCTCTTTGTGGCATTATTAAGGCCCTTTACATTCCAACTCATAAACCAAACAAGGCTTCTCCTTAAAAATGACTCAATGGCCATCTAGCTACCCTAGCATGATGTTAATAATTAAAGCATTGAATAAAGACTCCACAAGCTGCCAAAGGAAAACAGATACAAGTTAACTTCAACAACAACTATCAGCAACTACCAAAAAGGGCGGGCCTCTTTTTCTTTGCCTCTCTTGGAAGGCGGACGCATTTTCTCCTTCTCCCTTATCTCCCTGCTTTGGCTCCTATTAGTTTTTCATGCTCTAGAGACTCTCTTCAGCGCTGCTCTACAAAAGAATCATTATGGTTTGGATTAAGTGGTCTCAGAATGCTATTGTCATCATCTTTGGGTTAGGGGGAACCCGTCTGTCCTGATGGAATGTTTGCAGCTAGATACGCAATGGTGCCGGGTGTCTAGCGGCGCCCTCCATGAGGGTGGAAAGAGGACAAACTATTTTGGAACACTGGTACGGGATTCTGCTGACTGGCTTAAGGCAAGATCATCGTTCACCGAGAAATTAATGAGTTGGGTTTGCTTGTCCGTGCCCTATGATGTGCCCAACATTGATTTGATTTGAGAGTGGGCAGAACTGACATTGACTGTGATGAACACGAGTGTGGATACTATCTGGTGAGGATTGTGGTTCTGCTGAGTTGGAATTTATTGGAGACCAAACTGACTGTAGTAGAGTGATCGCACTAAATTCTGCGGCTGCTCAGAGTCATTATGTCTGATTCTCATTCGGCTCCCATCTTTTCGCAGCTGACCTTGCTGCGGTACCATACACACGCCCAGAAGATGTGGTTGCTGTAGAGATTATCTCCCCTTCCCTGGACTTCAGCCTCCCTTATCCCCTGATTTCAACGCCATTCAAGTCTCCACCACTGACTCTTACTGTCTGCTTTGCTCAAAAGTTTTTTCATGCTAGACATGTTTTTCTCTTGCCCCCCCTCATATATGTTGTTTTTCTTCTTTACTTTAAGGTTGGCACTGTGTTAAACGGCTGCACTGCCAGCAAGGGCTGGAACCTGAATTTCCCGCAAAAATCTATAAAGTATATCTGTATCTGATTCTGATTCTGATCCCTAAACCCAGAGCTTCTTATAAGCGCTCTCCGGAAAGCGATCTCAGCTGTGAATTTTGTAAGGTGTTAGAAATCTGGCATAGAGAATCAGGAGTAGTCATGAGACTGGAACTTTGTATGATACTTCAGAGTTTATTTGAAAAAGATGACAGGTATAGCTTGAGTCTGTCACCAATCCAGTCCAAAGAACATGTTTTTTGTGGTTTAAGTACAGATAGATACAGATGCAAGAAAAGGTATGTGAACCCTTTAGTATTACTTAGATTTCTGCATAAATTGGTCATTAATTGTGTTTTGATCTTCATCTAAGTCACAACACCAAACATAGTTTGCTTAAACTGACACCACACAATAAATTATGTTTCCATGTGTAAGGACAACCTCAAAACCATATGCCCTCATACTATAGGACCTCAGACCAAAAGCCCTCATACTATATGACCTTAGACAAGATGCCATCGTACTGAATGACCTCAGATCAAACACTGTAAGAAAAAAAACACACACACACACACACACATACACGCATGCGCACACACACACACACACACACACACACACACACAGCGACTCTGAGCTTTCTGTTTGTGTATTCCCCAGTCTCAGGCTTGGTTTCTTACACACACACCATTATAAAATGTTACAGTATGAGGTCTGTATGTGTCTGTCTGTCTAAAGTCTGGTGTGACAAAACCTCATGGTGTAATCTAAAGTGCAGTCATTTTGCAAAAAATGTGACTCATTCTGATTTCATATGTCTGGCTTTATGCTACATAGAGTCAGGAACACATATGCTCTTAACACATAGAGTTGTGGGATATGACCAAAAAATTTACCACAATAATTTTTTCTATACTGATCGATCTCAATTATTATCACGATATTACATTTTTGTTAATAAACTTCAGAGCAGAAAAGTGAGAGCAGACAGATGTGCATGTGCAGCAGTGAGAAGCGAGCAGTGTGACTTGTGCTGCTGTGTAAAGATGCAGTTCTTGTCTCTCAGTTCTAGAGTGACGTTGTTTGCTTGTTTCTCTGCTCACATCACAGCTGTTTATGCTCGTTTCTCTTGTGCTGTGTGATTAGGGTGAATCTCTTGGCGGTGCTGGTGAGGAGGATCTAACAGGCAGCAGTATCACACAACTCAAGAGACTCTTTCTAAACTCAGTTCTCAAGAATACAAGCACACACTGAAACTCTCAGCAGCACTCTCACTCCTTCTTCCCAACTGCCAGAGTTGCCAGGTCCAACTAAAATATCCAGCCGAAAATCAGTCTAAAACCCACCCTTCAGTAGCTTAAACTACTCCAAAATGTCTGTCACACGTTTAAAGCAAATGGTAAAACAACTATGACTGTACGACTTAGTATTTAGTTTATAAGGAATTTATTATCAGTCCATCAAACCTTTTTCTTTTTCACAGTCCTTGTAATACCGTCTCCTGTATTTCCACATTTATCTGGCATATTAGCTAGTGACTGTTTTCTCTTCATTAAATATCACAAAGATGCGAGTCCATAAAGAGAAAGAAAGGCAGGCTGTTGTAGGGTCTCTGGACCACCATACATCTCTCGCTCTCTCTCTGTCTCTTTCTCTCCTTATACTGTTATGTTCTCTTCGTTGTTATTGTTGTATTCAAACTTCCTTAGTGTCGACTTATACACGTTTGCCCACTGTGTTGAGGTAATATCCTAGGCAACACCCTCTTTTTTTTGCTTTTTATTTTTTTGGCAGCCGCGGTAATTTTTAAAAGTAGCCCAAAAAAACGCACCCCGCCACCCTTGAATTTTCACCCAAGACTGGATTTTCAAACAAGCCCAATTTGGTGTGAAAACCGTGAACCTGGCAACTCTGCCAACTGCACACAGCTCTGTTTGTAGACCTGCCTCCACAGTGCAGCCATTGGACGAGATATTCCTGCCGATGCACCAATCCGGAGAGAGGGGTGGAGCGGCTGTCGACAGGGCATGAAATGGAAACGAATGTTAATGCTTGTCAAATTCTATTGTCCCGGCTTATCATCATTATCGAGTGAAACGTATCGTGAAATAAATCGATATAATTTTTTCGCCACGCGCTATTCACATAATTAATCCTAAGTGTCATACACTCTATGTCCTAGATTAACTGAGTTGACTATGGACAGGGTCCCAAATCAATCTGATAATTTACTATTAACAAATGACAATATTTAAATGTATTAAATAAATAATAAATAAACAAGTAAATGATTACATTTTTATTTTAAAATTACAACTATAATGACTGGTTATACAAGATTTAGCACTCAGGATGGATCCAACAAAGAAGATGGAGCCACCTAAAGATAATCATTTTTAATAGTAATAAATAGTAAACAGTAAACAGAATATTTAGTTTAACAATTTCTGGAAAAAAAAAACATTTGAACTGAATTATTTTTAGTGTCCTAATCAACAAAGATATCAACTAATCATGCTGAGACAATTACAAATGAACAGCTATGGAAGTTCACTGAAAACATGAGTAAACTGCCTTCCCACCACACAGACACACCTTTAGTCCAGCCCATTTACTTAAGATCAACATTACACTGATCCGTTCATTTGAAGTTTCACCCCTATGGATAGACACAGGCAGTAATCAGTAAGTCTTTGATTTTTTGCTGTACAAATTTATTACAATGATTAACAATAAATGACGATGAAATAATTTAATCATGCTACAGTCATTTGGATAAATGGTACTGACTGGAGATATTTTCAGTGAAATGATATTGCCTCAGATGATTTTCATCATGAATTTCAACTTTGATTTACTTTGATTTCACTGCCATGACACAACGTGAATAGTAATCAGTAATTACATTGCCAGGCAATGGGTAATGTATTTTAACAGGATAGTTTATGCCAAAAATAAGAAAACATAAATAAACATCAACGTAATTACTTGGGTTACTCAGAACATTGTCAGAAGACTTTTTAAAGCAATTGCAATATAACATTCTATGAAAAGCTGAAGGGATTCTGGAGACAAAGCTTGATTGTACTGTGTATTAGGCACTTTACATAAATCTATTGTTATGTGTTCCTGTTATGTTTATCATACAATTTGTACATAATTTGTACAGGATAACCCTCATGTTACTTTAGACATTGTAATATTTGATGACATTACATGACAACAGGAAACAGAAACTGCAAAGCAGGGCAGAGGTGAGTTACTGAGCTGTGCTGTGGGAAAGTTAGGAAACAATTAAACTGTGTGTGTGGACTATTTAATATTTTTAGGATCTCTTTTAATTCTCAGAATATTGTTATACTGATTTTGTTTTTGTTTTTTTCTCACAGTACCAAAGAATCACAGTGACTGTCGATCTCTGTTTTGCATTCAAAGACAGATTCCAGGTGAAAACAGCTTCCTTGCAACCCACTTAATAATGACAGAACTATACTTTAAGATTTCTGTGCATTTATTCTGCTGTAATTTCTCTCTATCTAGCAATGACAGATAAAGGAGAACTACGATTTGTGTCCTGGAATATCAATGGACTGAAAAATAAAACAGCAGAAGTCAGACGCTAACTCAGAGAACTGAACCCTGATGTTGTTTTCTTGCAAGAGACTCAAATTGGAAGATCAGGTCAAATTGAAATTGACATTGCCTATCGTACTTTTCATGCACCATATACCTCTCGCTGTAGGGGAGTGGCTATAATGGTCAAAAAGGACAAAATACTTCTAAAATATGAACCAGAAAAATTGCCTGATCCATCCGGATGCTACATCATAGTGAAATGCAATATAGATCAGGTAGACTATGCACTCGTGAGCGTGTATAAGGCTAAAGATAACCCTCACTTACTCACTAACTTAGTAAAAAAACTGAAAAAGAACAATGATGCTTTGGTGATTGGAGGAGACTTCAATACAGCTATGAATCCTAAAACTGACTGCATGAATGTTAAGCGCAGTGATAAGCAATCACAAGAAAGCCTGCAAAATTTCACCAAAGTTCTGAAACTTCAGGACACGTGGAGGGTTAAGAATCCTAAGGAGAGGGATTATACGTATGTTGTGAAGTCCAGGATAGACTATTTATTTGTTCCAGAGAATGTGCCAGTCAAGACATGTAAGATAGTAGATGATGACATTTCTGATCATAAACCTGTCTGTCTAACTCTAAATCACAGAAGTGGAACAACAACAAGTTCCAGTAAAAGCAAGTTAGAAGATGACTCCCCAATGAGGAAAAAAGAGAAAAGCTCATGGTCTGAGTCAGAAGTGACATCATATTGCATGGATTAAGTAGATTAATATTGCATATACAGTATTAAATACAGAGTAAAAATTACATTTTCAATGTCATGGTAACTTCTATGTCACTGAAAAAAAATGAGTATGCCACAACTAAATAAAATAAAAATTTGCTTTATTTCACAGGCCATATAATACATTTTAAGGAGCCTAGAGTCTTGGAATTGCATAGAAAAGAGCAAATAGCTGTGATCACTCATTCCTTTTGGGAAGCATAGTGGTTATGAAGTAGCACTGCATTTTGTCAAAGCACATGAAGTTCACTGAACCTGGAAAAAAAATGTACATTAGTTTGGCTTTGGCTTTAAAGTTTCTTTGTCATTTCCTCATCAAATATCATGCCTTCCTTTTCTGAGTAATGACTGGTACAATTTCTTGTAAAATCTCAATTTTAGTCTTGTGTGAACAGTACTTTCATTTATAATTTTGTGTTTAATCTTTTAACAAATTCTTTAATACAGTGTGTGTTCTGTTACACTCAATGTAACCCCGTGTCCTATATTGAGATTCACAGACAGCTAAACTCTCTCTTGCATCACTTTCTCCAAGGAACAGGCACGTGTTGAAATTGGACAGGACTTAATGCAAAAAAGTGTGAAACTGAAATGATACAAAATACAGAGAAATGCTCAGTATAAAATTATATGTCCACTTAAATCAATAAACATTTCTTTTTATATATAAGGTGCATTAAAGGGTTAATTTCAACTGAGCAGTCACATTAACTGGTTTTACCATACTGAAACATAGCATATAAAACGTCTCAAATCTACTTTAATAATCATATGTATAATATCTAACAATCTACACAACACATAACTCACTCATATGTGTATTTGACAAGTTTGAACTTGTAAAGATCGAACTTGCGGACTTGACAAGTATGAACTTCCCAAGTACGGGGGATTATTTTATATTTGGAACACCAGCGTACTTGATGACTTCACAGCCTAGCCTTCCCACAACCAGCCAATGTAGCCAGTTAATTTTTTTAATTCTGATTTGTGTATTCACTAAAAAATATAAGAATCAAAATAATTTATAATTTCTTTACAGTATGCAAAATGTGTGTGACTATATAACAGGCTATTGTTGGGAAATAATTGCGGGTGTAGTTTGTTAGGAGAACTGAGCGGGTGGTCGCTGCTGCTGCTATGCTTTACCTCCAAGCCGATGAGGAAGCAATTAGGAAGAGAGCAAGGATGAAGATGAAGGAGAAGAAGAAGAGACGTGCACTGATGTCTTGCCTTCTTGGCTCAGCACATTTCTCTTTTTCTTGTGTTTGTAATCCAAGCTACAGAGAAATGGACTTATCTAATATATTCCAAAGTACACAGTGTACTCTTTGCCATGTTTGTATAACTCCCGTTTCAGTAAAAATACACATTTAAGAAAGCCAACAAAATGGATATTTTCTTTAAATATAGTTTTACACAAAATTTATTTGAGATAAAATGATGCATTAAAAAGAAATAATTTTGGCATATTTTCTTCTGTCATTGCTGTGTCTCCGTTGCGAAATGCATTCTGGGATATTTCGCCGCACCAAGTCCAAACACGTCACCACCTATGCATACTCGATAAAAGGGGTGGAGCGAGAACACATCCTGGTATTATCATTTATGCATACTTTGATTTGGAACCGTACTTTGGCTGAGAGTGATTCCGTTTCACAAGTTCACAAGTACACAAGTCCGCACAAGTACGCATATTGAGAAACAGCCCATGCTTTGCTTGCCTCATGAGAAAAAACAATACTTCTATTTACTAATTGGCTCAACTTAGTGAATTGTGCAAACCCACGCCCCCTAAAGGCATGGAGAAACATAGCAGCTCCAGTACAGTGTGTATGCCAATAAACTTTTAGCTGAAAAACATTCTATGCTTTTTTCTATAATATTCATTACATGTACTGTACTGTATATTCTTAAGGAAAATTTGTGATAGCTGTTTTTTTAATCACTTTTAATTGCAATCAGGTATTTGTTGTTGTTTATGTTTCTGATGTGATTTATAGTATACACAACTGTAATTTTATTATTTTATTATTGAGTTTACCTTCTGAAACAGGGATGACATTTATTGGATTATTGTTGCTAAATGATGAATCATGTTTGATTTGCGGATCTAAATGGGAATTAAATATTATATTATGCTGGATGGAGTATTTACCAATAAAATACTTTAATTTTTGCTTCATTTGTTTGCTGTAAACTTACATATGCAAAAAATAGTTAAGATAACAATATAGTAATAATATTAAGAAATAATAATAATAATAATAATAATAATAATAATATATTAATTTACAAAACATATTTATATGTATTAATGGCTATCAATATTACCTATTATGTTACTTATATATCTGTCTACAGTATCATATCATTTTCATTGTTTTTGTCTACTCAGCTAACAAAATGCCCCAATCAACATTTTAGTAACATGAGCAACAACTAAAATATTTTGCCCCATTGTAAATGTAATTTAGAATTTCTCAAGTTACAATTTTTTCTAGTGAGATCTCTGTTGTTTTTCCAGTAGAGAAATAATATGCTGTTCTATGTTGTATTGGGTATACCCCGTATTTGCTGTGACTCTGTAAAGAGAACATGCTATGTAACTATTTTTGTTAGTGCTCAAATATCTATTCTGGTGCACCTGTCTTTTGTCTATTTCTGTTCTCTCTGTCTTTCCACTTTTTGTCTTTTTATGGCAATTTTGTTACTGTTGACTGTTGGATGGTCAGTGGCTAAACTTGGCTACAGTCCAGCCTTTATAACCCATGGTAGTCCAGCATTTGGTGGGCTAGCTGAGGGTGTCTGAGGATCTGTGCACACCAATAAACAACTATCCAGACTACATCAGCTGGTCCCCTGATATGAATGGTCTGTTTAGGGTTAAATTTCTTCACAGTGTTCCTGCGTTGTTTTTCCAACGTGATTTTCCAGCGTGATCTATATCCAGATGAAACTAAACAAGCACAGAGTTATCTAAATAACAATAGTCTGTAATTTACTCAGGGGACAAGGAGAAAAAACACAGACATCTGGACATAAATAAAATCACAGAGAATTACCCCAGGACATACATTTTATCCAAGCTGAATATAGCTACATCTGAAAATTAGCAGATTTTTACTGTGTTAGTGCTTGAACAAGAAAAACACATCAAGGGACTCCCAGAAAAGAAACTGAAGTAAAATGCCTAAAGCCTAAAGAAGGCTATACATTTTAAATTTTGGAGCTTGGAGACCTTCAAGAAAAAAAGATACAGTATCAGTATATGTTTTCAACATAATTGTATTCAACCTAGTCCTTACAGTTACAAATTTTGTACCTTAAATATTCAGAACATTCACTACAATTAATTTCAGGAGCAAATAGCAAATTTGTATTGAATAATAACTTGTTGTAAACAGTAACAGAAGAAGAGGAACAGGTAAGATGAAATCAAAAACACAAAAATTAATGGCTTAAACATGTAAAGATAGTGATACTGCAGTGAAATAATGAATGAACTGCTGCACAAATAAGACCAAAACAGTATGCTTTAAAATACTCAGGAAAGAACAAATCAAGTTTGTTGCCTTTACAACGAATTACATTGAACAAGTTAATAACTTAATAAATTTTGAGTGTTACTTTGGTGAACAAGGTCACTAATTGAAAGTAGGTGAACAGCAGTCAGTATTCTATAAGCAATCCAAATACACTGTCTACACTGTTGTATCTCTACACTCTGGCTATTGGATATGCATTGTAACTAACACAGTGGTCTACCTAGCATATTTTTACTTCAGGATTTTTTAAACCACATGTTACAAAGACATACTTTGACATAAGACATAAGACAAAGACATAATGTCATACTAAGGTTAGGGTGGAGTGTTTTGACCCATCTTTGAGCTTACAAAACAACTGTTATCCAAAGCTTCTTGTTACATAGCATTGTCTAGCAGGATATTGAGTTTTTACATTGGTATACAAATTTACAAAAACAATAAAGTTACACCTGGGTAAAAGAGTAGGCTATCAATCTTGAAGCTGGTGGGCTTTTTTAAAGGCAGAATAGTCATTACCTTCACCACCTCCTCAGTTTTATTGGAGAGATGATACAATCACAGTCTTAATCTTCATTTTAATTTATCCCCATGTGTGATGAGAATAACAAATATTGGAAGTTAAAGACATACAAGATTCATTGAAAATAAACAACAATTACATAATTAGAGACTAACTGACCCTTAATATAAAAGACTTGAAGCAGGTTATTAGTTCCAAGACCCTGTCACTGCTACATATTAAATCAAATCAGATCAAGTTAATTTGTCACATACACAATCATACATGGTACTATTGGCAGTGAAATGCTTGGCTGCAGGGCGGCAGGCTTTTGCCTGCTTCCTGTTGTAGTGTACTAAAAGCTCTAAGAAAGAAAATCCTCATTGGGTAACTGACTGTCTTCATGATTTGTGATTGGCCAGCCACTCAGAGCACCTGCCCTCTACAAAGACATGTCTCTGCCAGAGCTGTGCCTCACTCTCACTCCCTTTCACACAGTCACTGAGTCTCTCACACACACACACACACACACACACACACACACACACACACACACACACACAGAGAGACACACCTTAATCAACATTGTTTAACTTTGTGTGGAAAAAAATGCCAAGAATGTTAGGTTGTAAAAATAAATAAATAATTGAAAGAAAAAAAAAATCAGTTTGATCATAAAATAAATAAATAAATAAATAAATAAATAAATAAATAAAAAAGGAAGTTGGGTTGAGTATGACAACTCTTGTTCATGCATGCTTAGTAGTTCATAATTTCCTACTGCATGAGTTCATTCATGCACTTAAAAATATTAATGTTCTGAGTTTATAAAAAAACTTGTTTTGTAAATATAGTTCTCTTACTTTTTATCTGTTTTAATTCTGAGTTTGTTCTGTAAATAGTTTTCAAATAAACAATACATATAGCAATTTCTGATCAATCCATATCAATTTCAGACTTAAAATAATGTGCCAATATAAGCCACACCCATTTCCGGTTAAACCACGCCCAGTTTTGGTTTAGGCTCCGCCCACTCTGAGTACAGATACAGAACATTTAGATGGTTAAACAGATACAGATAGTGGTGTACTCGCTCATCCCTATCAATAATCAACTAATGCTGCTTGAACCTTTGAAAATGCAACTACCAGGAGGTGTCAGTTATTCCCACATTTGTTGATTCTTGTGGCTGCATATTTCCAGTACAGATATTAATTTTTTCACTGGAGGATGTCTGGCTTTTAACTCAAACTCAGCTGGGTATTTTGTCAAAAGTAGAGAGCATTGATAATGAACTACAGTGTGCAGTGATGTTTCAAAGAACTTCTTTGGTGGCAGTGCTGAGCAAAAAATTTAGTTGCAAAAGGTACTGGCTAAGTCATGTCATGTCATACGCCGTCATCGCTTCGCGATGGTAGGCTGCACAGACAAGTCACTTCTCTCCAATGTCATCTGTCTCTGGTTGCTTGTAGCAGGCTAGCACCTGATAATCCAGTCCATGTCTTGATGTTATCCATACAGGTTATTCTTGGTCTTCCTCGTCTTCGGACTCCCTTTACAAGTCCAGTCATAACACTTCCTTCAATGCTCTCATGTGCATGCCTCATCACATGACCGAAGTAACGTAACTTGCGGGATTAAACGTGCATCAGTAACTCCTTTTGAGTTCTAGCCATCTCATATACTTGCTCAGCGGTCATCATCTTCATCCATGAGATCTTCAGCAACTTCCTGATGCACTTGTTCTCAAAAGCCTGAATACGTCTTTCTTCCTCTTTCTTCAATGTCCAGGCTTCACATCCATATGTGGCCAGACCAAGGCTTGCTTGCAGACTGGCTAAGTACTCCAATATACTTGCAATAGGTGATGAAGGCCTTGGCTACACTAACAAGGTTAAACATGAAAAATCTACTTAATCTTGTCAGATTCCACCAAATCAGTACTGGGAAGTAGAAAAACACATCTCCAAGCTGGTAATGAAGGGTGTTATACAAAAAAGCAGCAGTGCCTTCGCCTCTGCCATTGTGCTGTTATGGAAAGCAGATGGCAGTATAAAGTTGTGTATAGATTACCGGAAGTTAAATCATAATGAATGAATGCTTTCCCTCTGATGAAAGTTTTGATGCCCTGCATGGAGCGAAGAACTTTTCAACCCTAGACCTGGCAAGTGGCTATCTTCAAGTAACAGTAGAAGAAACTCATAGGCACAAGACTGCCTTTGCCACAACATTGGCTTACAGGAATTCCCAAGAATGCCATTTGGGGTTTGTAATGGTCCTATGACTTTTCAACGGCTGATGTAGGCCACAATGACTTAATTTTCAAGATTATCCTTGTGTATTTCAGTGTCTGCCCAGGGTATAGGCACAGATCCAGAAAAAGGTCTCAGCAGTGAAACTGGCCAGTGCCATCTACCTTGACAGATCTGAGATCATTCCTTGGCTTCTGCAGTTATTACAGGCATATCATTCAAGGCTCCTCAAAAATAGCTGTCCCCTTCATGAGGTAGTGAATTTGTGCCTCAGTGTTGGAAGTCTTAGTAAAACCAATCATCTTGTATAACAGTTGTGGACCGAAGAAGGTTAAGCATCATTTGATTTGCTTAAGGGGAAGCTCAGCAGTGCACATATCCTAGGTTTTGCTAACTTTACACAGCCATTCATAATGGAGACAGATGCTAGTAGTCATGGTTTTGGAGCTGTGTTGCTCCAGCAACATTGTGACCAGAAAAGGGTAATTGTGTATGCAAGAAGACGACTGAGAAATGCAGAGAAAAATGACAGTAAGTACAGTAGTACTAAACTGGAACTATTAACACTCAAATGGGCAGTTACACAAAAGTTCAGTGGTTAATTGTTGGGTTCCAAATTCACTGTATTCACAGACAACAACCCATTATGTCACTTAAAGACAGTAAAGTAAGGAGCAATTGAGCAGAAGTGGATTACTCAGTTGTCAGCTTTTGATTTTGATGTGCAGTACTGGCCTGACTGGAGCAACACAGTGGTTGATGTGCTCTCTAGGCAGTCTTTTGCAGGGGAGCCAAGTTTGATGGATGTGTTGCAATCTGCAGTTTGACTAATCAAGGTACGGCTCTTGATCCAGCACTGGTAACAGCACTGGTAACAGCAGGTCTTCAGAGTTGTAAAGTTTGGTAGATAAGGGCTCTTGAAGCTGACAAATGTGATGATGATCTAGAGAGCTACACACCTACATTGCTAGGTTACTTGAATGAGGATTTTTGTTTTTTCAACAGCAAGACCTTATGTGTTTTCCAGGGCTAGTGGGAAAGGTATTGGAAACCTAATGAGAAAGAACATAAAATGCTACTTAGACCTGTCCATTCACTGTTAAAACAGCAGAAGGTCAGAGAATGTAAAGGGTTACTGTATCGTGTTATCAATGATGAGCGGCTTGGTTAAAGTTTTCGACTGCTGTTGCCTGGTAGCTTGAAAGAGCAGGTGTTGGAGCATGTCCATCATTCTGTGTGACATTAAGGCATAGAATATTCCCAGCAGCTGTTATGAAGCAGATGCTTTTCGGTGGATATGTATGAGGATATGGCAAGAAAGGTTGTATGAGAAAGTATGCCACAAAGGTTGTCCATCCATGAAGTGGATTGAAAGCTGTAAGGCAACTTCCCAGTTGAGTTTTGTGTAAAGTTATTGGTAGTTTGTTATACACTCCACTAAAACATTCTATATTGATAAAAGTAGATGGAAAATTTTCCAATTTCTTTTCATGTGGCTACCATTAATGAGAGACGCTAAACTCCTTGATCAAGACTACATATGATTTGGAGATTTACACATGAGTAAAGTGAGTATTGATATTTCAGAAAAGAGACAGTTTGAGTAAGTGTGAATTATTAATGCTTTGGTACAGTGAATTTGTCTGATTATACTGTTGTATTTATCCTTACTACAGTCACTTCTGTACTATTTGTACTTGTCCTTTTGTCATGTCTAATGGTAGCCCTGCTGCCCCAGCCACTTCTGGGCAATCATTAAAGATGGGCAATCAGAAAGATCTTAAGGACAGGATTAATAAGGCCAAAGTGCAGTACATGACCATTCTGGAAAAAAGCAGGAGGAGCAGTGGGAAAATGAGTTAAATCATTTTTATTTGCAGAGCACCACAACATCTGGAAAATGGTACACCCACATTTAATGCTGAACAGGTTATACAGATACAGATATTATTTATTAATCCCTTGTGGGAAATTATGTCCCAGCCCCTGCTGGCAGGGCAGCTGTTTAACACAGCGCCAACCTTAAAAGAAGGAAGAAAACAGAATACATGAGGGAGGAAGAAATTAAGAGAAAAAAACATAAAAAAAACTTTGCATACAAGCACACAAAGGGAAGCAGTAAAGACATTGAAGGCATGGGTCTGGGAGGGAAGGAGGCGGTGCTCAAAGTCGCTTTGCTCGAACAGTCTGTGCACAGTCTGTAAGATGGGCAGAGACAACAGTCAGCATTCTTCTTAGGACAGAAAGGGATTCTCATAGCAATGGTCCTCAGGAGGAAATTTTGCTATCAGCAGCTCAAGGCCGTACTGATAGAGGGGGCTGAAAAAAGAAAACAACAGGTTGTTTAGGCAAGTGTCACATACCAGTTTAGCATGAACACTCTTCTGTTCATAATGATGGTTTCTCAAATTTATCCACTCCGTTGCAGAGCCGAGACTTTCTCCAAGATGTTATCCAAGCCACAATTCCCATCACATAATCATCAGGCAGATTCTGGGAGGCTTGGACAGCTGACCTGACCTCTTTAATTTCCGATATCAGGGCAACACCTAATCCAATTAATGGAATACCCCTAATCAATGATCCAAAACAAGAATACAATCTCCTCCACGGAAAAAGTCACCAGGCACAGGACACCCCAACACATCCATCATGTAGCCAGCTGTAAAGTGTGACCACCTTCTGGTGTAGAGCAGCTTTGTGGAGTTTTCATAGTGGCAGAGCTCCTTGCTGTGTGTGGGGCACCATGATTTTATGGGGGCATCATGCATCCCCTCTATCCACAACACAGTCTGAGAGCCCAACAGCTCTGTCCATCACATAGGCATCAGGCAGCCTCTGGGAGGCTTGGACAGCTGACCTGACCCCTTTCATTTTCCAATACCAGGGCAACACCTAATCCAATTCATGGAGTACCCTTAAATAATGATCCAAAATAAGAATACAATGTCCTTATTTTGGACATTGTATTGATAAAGGAAACAAACTTAGATAGTCAGACTTTGATTGGAAATATGGGGGGGATTTGTGGGGCATGGGTGGTTGCACGCATTGGGCACCCGTATGCCTAGCATTAGCACTGGTCTTTCAGAAAATCTTTGACCTGAGCTGCAGCCTGAAAAAAATCCTAGTTTCATGGAAAACATCTTGTATACTTACTGTCCCCAAGAAAAGGCAACCAAGAACACTAATAACTATTGACCTGTCAATGATTGGGCAATAAATAATTGGAAGGTGTGTGACAGGATTAATAGATTGAGAAGCATGAAGGAAATTTACAGATGTATCCAAGCTTACAATCATATGGGATCCCTAATTATAAACTTTTTTAAAAAGAGATTTTTATAGACATTCACTGCACTATAATCACTGCTTCTCAATCAGTGAATTCTGTTACACATATCCCATTGGTATCATCCTTGTGCCAAAGCCATCTGCAGGAGCCTAAAATGACTACATCTTTAAACATGCAAAGTGACTAATTATTTTGTCCAGTCAAGTTATGTTTACAGGCATATACACCATATAAATGTACTAAAATATAGTACATATTTTTTGTGTTAAAGTTTTTTGTTTAAATAAAAATAAATGGGACATTGAAATATTGTTTGCTTTTTAAATAAATCTAATTTGCATGATCTAGTTTCACCACTAGGTACGAATGTTAGACAGGAGTGGGAGTTGCCCAGAGAGTTGCAGCTGCAGTAGAGCAGAGACAAAGACAAGAGGAAGAAACCTTGAGAAGAACCTAGACTATATAGAACCACGGAACTATATATTTTGAGCAACTGCTTTTCTTGAACTGAGTAGTTCTAATAAGAGTCAGGAAACAGTCATCATTGCCTAAACAAAATAGTAGCATAAAAATGTGATCAGCAAATCCCTAAAAACTTCATGACAACCAGTCGTATGCATTCATTCTGGACAAACAAAGATGTTTTCTACTCAACAGGGTAATTCTGGTTCAACAGACTAGACTAGCAAGAATTTCCCAAATGTCTCTAACAGGAACTCTCCATCAGGAACTAACAGAAGTTTGCATAGTATCTCATCTCTCACTTCTGATAACATCTCTCACAGTCATTAACATGTAGTACACGAAACATAAACAAACATGAAATAATGTTCACTGAAATGTGAAAGCGATATCCATAGACTCAACCAGTAAAAAAGGATGAGGGGTTCCAAAAAAGAGCTTTAAGCTTTGTCTCCACTGACAGTAAGAACTACCAAATAAATAACTGAATGCTTCCAAAACAAATCAGTGGATGGGTTTGTTGCCACCAAGCAGCTATACGTAAACACAGTATAAAGTGGAGCCTACTTTGCCAAACTGAACAAGCAGAGAATGATCAGCATCCATAACATGCCATTCTCAAACTTTCAAAGTCACAAATCCTTCCTCAAAACAAAGAGGATCTGCCTACACCACTCAAAGTACATTCTGAATGTGTTCCTGGCAGCTGTGCCCCAACAGATCCAGCACCTCAAATCTACACCACAGCACACAGTCACAGTTGCCCATGAAGGAGCCTACAATGCTTGTGCAAACTCAATTAGATATGGTTGCTCTGTGTACATATGTTCAGATCCAGAAGATAACATCAACCTAGATAGATAGACAGACAGACAGACAGACAGACAGACAGACAGACAGACAGATAACTTTATTAATCCCAGAGGGAAATTCAAGTATCACAGCAGTACGAGTACAGTAGAAAACAGGATAGTAGTATATTGCAATAGTAATAAATGAAGAGTAAAATATATTAAAGTACACTATAAGAAATACAGGGTGATGTGCAAATATATTGAGAAAAACTATAAGAAGTGTGATGTGCTAATGAATTAAATAGTAGCTCACAGCTAGAGCCATTGTGGATGATATTAAGTAAATAGATACATAGGTACCACATCACATATACAGAATGGGCAGGAGCATATAATGTTCATATAATATGCAAATGTATTAATAATAAACATGTATGTTAAAGTCCTTTGTGACAGGATATGAGTAACTAAGTACAGAGTCCGGCATGTCTAGAACCTGGTTAGTGCAGAGTAATAAAGTCTCGGCACAGTGGAGACGAGTTGTACAGTGAGATGGCTGTTGGTATAAATGATCTCCTGTCCTGTTCCTTGTTGCAGCGGAGCTGAATAAGCCTATTGCTAAAGGTGCTCTGCTGTCTGACCAGCAGGTCATGGAGAGGGTGAGATGTTGCCCATTATAGTTTTGAGTTTGTTGATTGACCTCCTTTTGACTGTTACCTCAAAATAGTCCAGTGAGCAGCCCAGAACAGAAAAAACCTTCCTGATCAGCTTGTTGAGCTTGTTTTTGTCTCCCCTCCTGATGCAGCTTCCCAGCAGACAGCTGCAAAAAAGAGCACTGGCAACAACAGACTGGTAGAAGATTTTCAACATCTTGCTACATATATTAAAGGTCCTGAGCTTCCTCAAGAAGTAGAGCCTGCTCATCCCTTTCCTATACACAGCATCAGTATTGGCCTTCCAGTCCAGTTTATTATATAGTAGGACACCCAGGTATTTATAGGAATCAACCAACTCCACCTTCTTGCTCCCGATGATGATTGGCTTGGGCATGGTTCACTTCCTCCTATAGTCCACTACCATCTCCTTTATTTTAGGCATATTGAGGAGCAGCCGGTTCCTCTGACACCACTCAACAAAACTGTTTACATGGTCTCTGTATTCTCCTTCTTGCTTATCCTTAATACTCCCTCCCACCATTGAATCATCAGAACATTTCTGAAGGTTGCAGAGGGTCACACCTGTAACTGAAGTCTGTGGTGTACAGACTGAAGAGAAAAGGGGAGAGCACCATTCCCTGAAGAGCCCCAACTCTGCTGACCAAACAATCAGATTCCAAGCTATACATACTGTGGTCTATCAGTCAGATAGACCCAGGCAATGAAAGATTTGTCCACATGCATCCATTTTCTCTACAAGCATGATGGGCTGAATGGTGCTGAATGGGCTGGAAAAGTCAAAGAAGGTCTAGGTGAGGTCTAGGTGAGAGAATGCCTTCCCCTGCAGGTATCCTTGCAGGGGAAATCACTGCCATGCTGCTTGCAAGTCAGAGTTACTTTAAATGCTAAAATCTTCTAAATCTATGAGCTACATTGTAGATGAAGCAGACACCAAACTCAGGGCCCATCACAGGCAGAAGTAGATACTCAGCAATTACATTGTCCTTATTCAGCAGATGATTTTAGCACAGTGGAGTTTACTGTTTGATAGACAACCAGGTATTTACATCTGGTAATATTATTTTGAAATAGCAGTTGGCTTCATTCAGGTGTTAATTGACTTTTTAATTGACTATATTGTAAAATGTGACAAAGCATGAGGAACAGGATGCATCAGCTCCTGTAAAATGGCCTTTTGGAATGACATTTGCTTTCTACTTTTAATGACTAGAAATTCATAATTACAAAAAGTTATATTTACATAATTAACATGTAATTTGTCATTTCCTATGAGGGGGATGAATGCATTGGAACTTGTCTATATGCATGTTTCTGGTGCATATAGAGCACAGCCCCACTCCAACATCAGATACTTATGCTAATCCCAGCAAAACATGCCACTCATCAGATGCACAAAGCCTGCTCTGAGACAGGTGAAAGCATGGCCACCATCTACTCTCCAGGACTGTATTGAGCACACTGGACATATTTCCCCCATCTTGGAGGAGTACACAACATCAGTAACCTGCTACATAAGCAAGTGCATTGATGACATGACTGTTACCAAGTTCATCATCACTCAACCTAACCAGAAGTCATGGATGACTGCAGAGGTGCTTGCCACTTCCAGAGCAGCCACACTCCTTGGCAGGCATCTTAAACAGACATCTTTAACAACTCTCTGAGCAACTTTGTCATTTCAAATTGCTTCAAGGTGACCATTATTATTACTATTACCTTACACATAAAATAAAAGCAAATAAAAACAAAAATAAAGACAAAATCAAGGCATTTCAGGTAAAGTACTTAAACAAAGCACACATGAAACAAAAGTAGTAAAAAGAGAAAAAGTAGTCATAGACATTTATACTGAAACTAAGGTAAATGTCAAGTTTGATAGACCTGTTTAAAAAAGTATGTTTTTAACTGAGATTTAAACATAGATAGATATGGGTATCTCGGATACACCACTATGAAGGTTCAGATCCTACCTCACTGAGTGTTCATTTAAAGTGTTATGGCTAGGACAGCTGTCCTCTTCACACTCATTGTCCACCGGAGTGCCCCAAGGCTCAGTACTGGGACCCCTTCTTTTTTCCATTTACACCACCTCACTGGGACCAGTTATCCGCTCGCATGGCTTTTCCTACCATTGCTTTGCTGATAATACTCAGCTTTATCTGTCATTCCCACCTGATGATGACTCTTCCATCATGGCGCGGATATCTCACTGCCTCTCAGATATATCCTCATGGATGAAGGATCACCACTTACAACTTAACCTCTCTAAGACTGAACTACTGGTCTTCCCCGCAAAACAGTCGGTTCAACACAACCTCACCTTGACAATCTACTCTCTCTCACTCTCCGTCAAAGCTTGTTAGGAACCTCAGGGTTATGTTTGATGACCAGCTTTCATTCACACATCATGTGGCCTCTGTTGCACGGACCTGCCGCTTTGCGCTCTATTATATCAGACAAATCAGACCGTTCCTAATGCAACATGCCACTCAACTCTTGGTACAAGCTGTGGTTATCTCACGCCTCGATTACTGCAACGCAGTGCTAACAGGCCTCCCAGCCTGCACTATTAAACCACAACAGATGGTCCAGAATGCAGCAGCATGTCTGATTTTTAACCATCCAAAATGGGCACATGTCACCCCACTGCTCATTGAACTACACTGGCTTCCGATTGCTGCCCGGATCAAACACAAAGCCTGCATGATCGCTTATAAGGTGATGACAGAGCAGGCTCCCTCTTATCTGCACTCGCTCCTAAAAGCTTATGTCCCAGCCCGGTCGCTGCGCTCCTCCACTGAATGTTGCCTTGCTTTGCCTAACATTCACACAAAGCAATCCAGACTGTTCTCCTCAGTAGTTCCCAGATGGTGGAACAAGCTGCCTAATGCCACTAGAGCAGAGGTGTCCCTCACTGGGTTCAAGGAACTCCTAAAATCTGAACTCTTCAAAGAGCACCTGCTCTAGTGATCCCAAATACTTCCCATGAGTACTGATATGCACTCAGCATTCAATATCAAAATGTTAATTCTAGTATACTAGTACTAGTAAATACTAGTACAACTCTAGTATTTTTCACATTTGTAAGTCACTTTGGATAAAAGCGTCCGCTAAATGCAATGTAATGTAATGTAATGTAGAAAATTAACATTACGAAGGTCCTGAGGAAGAGAGTTCCAGGGGCTATGAGCAACATGACTAAATGCTCTGGACTCCATAGTAGCAGAACGAATGATAGGTATAGTGAGAAATAAAGATGAAGAAGATCTGAGAGTATGGGATGGGATATAATAGTGAAGAAGTTCAGAGAGATATGGAGGTGCTAAGCTGTGAAGGGCCTTAAATGTGAAAAGAAGAATCTTATAGTCTATTTGTGCTTTAAAAGGGAGCCAGTGAAGTTGTTGAAGGATAGGCGTAATATGGTCAAAGTGAGAGGTGAGAGTGATAATCTGAGCTGCAGCATTCTGTACCAGTTGAAGTTTAAAGAGAATTTTGGAGGGCAAACCAGAGAGAACAGAGTTACAATAATCAATGCAAGATGTGACCATGGAATGAACAAGTGTAGCAGTACTATTT
>BRDA01081119.1:2625-27639 GCA_036984385.1 Crenuchus spilurus | reverse complement strand
GGACCAGCATTAGAGGTAGAACCAGATTTAGGGTCAGGTTTAGGACCAGTATTAGAGAGAGAATCAGGGTTAGGATCACATTTAGGTTTTAGATTCAAGCTAGAGCTTAGGTTTATTGTAATTGACAGTAAATATGATTAATAGATATTTAATTGAATGTAAATTAAACGCAATATAAAGCAAAAAATCAAATAAAGTGCTGTCTAATTTTAAAATTGCTGATTACTCACAAATGAATCATATTTGACCTAACATGGCATTCTGAATTGCAAACTAATCAGTAACTTAGTGCTTACTTCAGACTCAGACTTTGCACATAGTGCATTTGTGATATATTGGTGCCGACTTTTCAACATATGGATGGCACTTCAGTTTATAGGAGGCAATTATGTTTATATTGTTTATAGTTCAGTTTATTATGAGATGACTATTTTACACAAAGATATGCTACTTTGCATTCATTTAACTTGAAAAAAAGGTATTGTGGAATTAATAAAACTGAAAATATACAGTGTGCATCATTACAGCCAATGCTAACCCAAACTCACTGCTATGCCACTAGAATTAAGAAACTTCTGAAGGCTCAATTACAGTGACTTTTCCAGTGGATAGCTGGAGCCCTTGGCTGAATGTGCTCTATTACCCAGCTGTGATAAAGAAATGAAGAGGCTACATGGTTAAGCAACAGACTGCTGCACACTGTAGAGGGGATTTTTGGTATTAATAGCTGCTGCGGTTGCGCAGGCTTTAGTTGGGAGGCTCTTGCTCTCAAACAGCCCCTCCTGGTGTGATAATCCGTATTTTGTTGCAGTGGATGATTACAAAGCCAACAGTGTTGCGTTGAGACAGGCCTTCTCCTGATGCAACAGAACAGTATCAAGACCGAGAATTCGATTGTGCCCTTTCTGCCAGTCTATTAGTTATCCAGTGTTTCGGTTTTCAAATGTAATTAAAGGGTCGTGAACAATTATTCATTATTTGGTGAGAATCGAGGCTTAATGTTGCTTAAAAAGACTCCAATAGACTCGACGCCGAATTGAAACTCGACCTTAATTGACTAGTCACTAGGATATGGTGTAATTAGCTGCAATAGGTTGGAACAAACCCAGCAATTACATGTGATTACATGCCGCTAAGTAATCGAGTGATTACAGTTTAAGGTGCACTCGCTAAATCTGCCTGGAGTTACAAAAAGGCTGTTCATCTGAACCTCGGTGAGATCGGGCACACTCTGGAGCAGGTCGAGGCGAGCTTTTCCACCAGAGCTTTCTTTCAAACATCCAAAAACAGCCACGAGACCCTCATTAGGGAGGACCCGAGTCGAAGAGCATAAATTATGCAGAGTTCAGAACACTGGCCAGCGTCTCAACATCCGCCCGAGCGTTTGATCTCTTCAAGTTTACCACACTTTTTTTTCCTGCATTCATTTGGTGGCGTTGAAGTTTCATTTCTTTATTTAGTTCCTTATTTATTTATTTATTTCTCTTGAATGCACATGAGGGGCATCTGGAGCAGTCAAGTGCCACTTGACGGGTGCAGTATAAATATGGGAAGCGTTTGAAGAGGAACCCAAAAGACTAATGCAGCCCCAAACTCTTGCCACTGGTTTATCAGCTAATGAGAAGCCGGCCCTGCTCTTTGGCATCATAAACATTTCACTAAATATATTCCAAAGCCCGCTGGCAAGCATCTTGAGATTTCCTCTGCTTATCTTCTCCCCGCTCCACTCATCTCATTACTAGAAAGAGTGGAGAAAGAGCAAAGCTGAACTTGCGGACAGGACAGCGAATTACGTCTTTAGGGCAGGTCCTAATCATCACAGTCACACGACTGAGAACATCGCAGTGAAACATTCAATAATGCAAGAACCACAAGTTTAAAAGGGCACTTATACAGGACACAAAGCAAGATCAGGGTTAGGGTCAGATTTAGGACCAGTATAAGAGATAGAACCAGTGTACGGGTCAGGCTTGGGAACAGCATTACAGATAGGACCAGAGTAAGAGTCAGGTTTAGGACCAGTATGAGAGTTAGTGCCAGTATTAGAGGTAGAACCAGGGTTAGGGTCAGGTTTAGGACCAGTATTAGAGTTAGAGCCAAGGTAAGGCTAAGGTTAAGGACCAGTATTAGAGTCAGGTTTAGAACCAGCATTAGAGGTATAATCAGTGTTTAGGACCAGTATAAGATTTAGGATCAACATTAGGATCAGGTTTAGGATGAGCATTAGAGTTAGGGCCAAAGTTAGATCAGGTTTAAGACCAGCAATAGAGGTAAAACCAGAGTTAGGGTCAGGTTTAGGATCAGCGTTAGAGTTAGCGCCAGGGTAAGAATCAGGTTTAAGACTAGCATTAGACTTATGGCCAGGGTTACAGTAAGGTTTTGGTTTTAGGTTCAGGTTTAGGGTAACTGACAGTAAATGTGATTAATAGATAATTAATTGAATGTAAATTAAACGCAAAGTAAACATGTATAAAGCATAAAAAACAAATAAAGTGCTTCTAAATGTAAAAATTAATTCCCTGCTTACTCAAAATGAATCATTTTGGCCTAGCATAGCATTTAAGAGTCTAAGAAATGTAAAGTCTTTATTGTAAACTAATCAGTAACCTCATGTCAGAAGCAGCAGTTATTCATCAGCGCTTATAAAGGACACGCTGTGTTACGGTACATCTCGGACTCCGAGAGGCAGGAAGTTCAGTGTGTCCTAGGAGTGGAGTGAACACAGCCAGCACAGTGCAGATAAATAAGTCAGCCTGTCTGTGTCCAGCCTATCCTCGGAGGAGCCGAGCCGTGTGCTGTCAGCTCCTGTCCGCTCGTCTAGACGAGGAGGGATTCTGGAGAGAAAGCATTCCTGTGTCATACAGTGACCTGTCTGAGAAGAGCTCACCTCCTTCAGCACTGACAGCCATTAATCAGCAGCTCTCTCTATCACTCACCAAACGTTGGGAAGTGCATTCAGTCTGAGTGGTCAAGCTGACATGCCCTGCTCCTGCCTGCCACTTTGAAGCTAAAACCCAATAAATAAACAACAGCACATCCCATTGTAGTCCTGCTAAGACAACAGGCCATTCAAGCAGGTTGACTGATGTGAAACGAGACTAAATTGGGTTGTGAACTCGCCGTCTGACACAGATAAAAATCTATACAGCTGGGAAGGTTCGGCGCCGACTTGCTAAGAGCAATAAGACCAGCTCAGTACTCGCTATATTTTGACCTGATTGAGCAGATAATGTAAATAAACTTTTATACAGTGCAATTCACTCCAATAACCGGGCTGTGACATTTGCACTGTACCTGCACTCTAGAACGCTCTAGAACATCTAAAACGAGAGCACCATGAGAATAAAATTTTGTGACCAATATAGAAGTCACAATTTCTTAAAAGAGATGGTTCTTTGTATGGTGATGTGATTGTGTTGTACTGTAGATGGTTCTATGTAGAACCTTTTTGAATAGCATTGAATAGGTTCTGATATTATGATGTCAACCTTGAACTCTTTTTGGTGCTACATAGAACCATTTTCAAAAAGCTTCTATATAGAACCATTTACCTCATTAAGGTGAAGAACCCTTTCACCATGTAAAGAACTCTATGAGTGTTCATGGTTCTATATAGAAACATTTTCATTACTAAAGAACCCTTGAAGAACCATCTCTTTTAAGAGCACATGTCTTGAATTCTTTAAAACAAAAGGTTCTTGGTATTTGGTTGTCTAACAGCTACAGATATTTACATGTCAAGGCTTATACATTACTAAGGTACTTAATTATAATTGAAAACATTTCAGTTCTTTTGTCACGATCTGTCCTAGTCTTTGTGTATATATCACTGGCCCTTTGTCCTGTCTAGCTCCGCCCCTGATTGATTCCACCTGATGTTTATTTCCTGTTGTGTATATATTCCTTCTGTGTTCCTGTCCTAGTTGCTAGTCGTCTGTTGTCTATACGTGGTTTCTGATGTAGTGAGTTTTTGAATGCTTATGCACACTTGGAACACCTTTATTAAATGCACTTCACTTTCAGTCCTGTGTCTGTCTCCTCATTCCTAGCCACCGTGACATCTTTAAAGAGCAACCAGGAATTTATATTAAAAATGGCGGCCCCTAAAAACTAAAGAACTATGATCAGAGGATCGAGAATTCGAATCCCAGTGGTGCTGCTTGCCAATGACAGCCGAGGCCTGAGAGAAAAAATTGGCTGTGCTCTCTCTGGGTGGGTAGATGGCACTCTTTCCCCAACACTACTATGCAATGGCTCAGGCTTCTTCCAGCTGATACATCAGAGCTGGGGATCGTTCGCTTTCCTCCGAACTCATTGGCTGCCCAGCAACGATGTATCGGCAGCAGCTTGAAAAGAGGCAAAACCTGACTTGTGCTAATCTTCACCCTCCTAGAGTCAGAGACATTACACGTGATTGCGAGAGTCCTAGCGGATGGCTGGGTCGACTGTCTACCACTACACTGCGGGGGAAATTGGGTCAATTTTTTTTTCTTAAATATGTAAGTATGTCTGAAGCATCCTTGAGTCACCTCTATTCACAATTCAACTCAAAGCAACATGTCAGTTCTTTAAGAACAACTTAAAGAAACAAGGAAGACTATAATGGACAGAGATGTCAAGTTGAGCTCTGTTGAAGGGCAGACTAGCCTACTTGTGGTATGGGCAGTCGTCCCCTTAAGTCATTTAGCTTTAATTTCCACATCTGATAGCACAAAGAATGGTCCCTGTAATAGGGATAAGCTTAACATTGGCTGGAGCTAAAAATAATAAGGCTTCCAATGTTAAGAGACCAAGGTTTGTTCTCCCAAGTCATTAGCTGAGATCCCCATTACTGCCTTCCCTATTCCCTAACACACGCCGGCGCTGCCGGAGCACTGGTGCATTGGGTGTTCCTCCCTTCAAAGTCACTCTCAAGAGTTTGAAGCCTTGACCGAAATGGTGCCTTTCAAGGAGCAATTACTCTGTGGACTGAATACAGCGGCACAGACCACGTACATCCAGGAAAAGAGCAAGTTAATGACAATGTTTCATTAAATACATATTAATAAAGCACAGAAGTGAAAACAATGAAACGTAAGTGATTATATAAATGACATAAATGCATTTTGAAGAATAGAAAGGAGCAGTTTAATTAAGCTCAGCAAAATCCAGCCGAACAGCATGCGACGGCACCCAACAAAACAGAGAGCATCACAAAGCAAATTTTGCCTGTGAACACTATTCATGGCATTACCCGCACTTTCACGAACGTCTCCTTGTTTGCCTCCTACTTAGTTTGCTAGGCACCAAATACATAAACTTCATAAACAAGTCTTCTACCCCGACTATTGACGGGAATAAAGCTAAAAACTTCGCAGCTATAAAAGTGATGTATTTGACAGCAGCATTTCATCATGTGTTGTAGCAGCTCCCAGAAACGCGGTGTTACCCAGTGGAGCCCAGAGGGGGCTTCTGTATCTCCATGATAAACTCATCCTGCATGATTTATTAACTAGCAAATCACACCGTTCTGCACAGCCCATGCACAGAGTAAAAAAGCCTCCGGTTCCTGGGGAAACTTTACAGGTAGGACAGACAAATATTTTCAAACTTCGTCAAACTCATTAATAAACTTCAAACGGTAGCTTTAGATAGCCGTTGAACTGCGGAATCTAGATATTGCCTCACTGTGACACCAGAAAAGTGCAGCCGAACCTGAAACAAGCAGCAACAATACAGAGTGATCATTTCCCTGTGTGGCCAAACGTGGCACTGGATCTCATTCATCATATTGCAGCACACCCAACTTACAGACACACACACACCTACACACACACCAGAACACTCATATACAGATGAATGTACCAGACTTTCATGGGCCCTGCAAGCTGCATTTGTATGAATCTTTATACCTTTGATCAATGTATTGTACCACATATTTTCTCCAGAGAGTCCAAAGTGACCTTGGCGGGAGTTCTTCTGAGAACAGTAAAGCAGCTGTCTTATGATTCTGTCTTCTAACATCCATCTGCCACTGGAATACATCTTATTTTAGCCATCAGCATGTTTTCCCTTTAATAGTAATGTTTTACATGTCTCAACAGATCTGTAACATCACCAACAGACCACTGAAACAGGAGTAGCATCTGATTACATTCAAGTAAATCTGTGTATGTTGTAAATCATTTTAACTAACCCTAATATCATGCCTTCACCCGTTAACATCAATTAAAAAAATCAAAGCATACCCATTATAATCAATGAAGATGTCAACACCACCTCGTGCCTCGTCTCTATTTATAACGTCATGTCATGTGCACAAAAGAGCAAGTACGGACTTATATTCTGATTTTCCATGAATTTCCAATGTGACTCAACCTTAACCTCGACTTCAAAACAAAACCTAATCCTAATCATGTCTCTATGGCTAATCCCAACCCTAAACCTAACCTCAACTTTGACCCAAAACCTAATCCTAACCCTCTCTCCAGCCCTAATCCTAACCCTAACCCTAACCTCAACTTCAAACCAAAACCTAATCTTAACGCCCTCTCTAGACCTAATCCTAACCCTTACCTCAACTTCAACCCAAATCCTAATCCTAATACTCTATCTAGCCCTAATCGTAACCCTAACCTTAACCTTGACTTCAACCCAAAATCTAATGTTAACCCTCTCTCTAATCCTAGCCCTAAACTTAAACTCAACTTCAACCCAAAACCTAATCTTAGTCCTCTCCCTAATACTAATCATCACCTCAAATTCAGCCCAAAACCTAATCTTAGCCCTCTCTTTAGCCCTAAACCTATCCCTCACATTAACCTTGACTTCAATATATGATTAAATATTTATGATATAGGTGTGAACACTGAGGTGAGAGCTCCTTGTTCATGTTCACATTCCACACATTCAACGACCACTAATCCACCAATGGAATGTCCGGAATTACCATGTCATTATCATATGAATGACATTTGGTGAGAAAAAATGTGCAGCTGTCTGACTCGCTCTGAAAAACATGTCTCTGCTTATTTAAGCTCCTCTCAAAAATATCTAAAAATATATGTCAATACAAGCTATAGATGTTTGAAAAGTAGACTTGTAAGGTTACCGGGGTGTGTTTAGTTTCGTTTTTAGAATAAAATTTCGCAGAGTTATATAAGTTATATAAGTATATATGTTTGTGGAATTAGAGTTTTGTCCCCATCAGTTAGAGCACCGACTCCAGGGGGTTATCAATGAATGTTAACGCAAATAACTTATTTACTTTTATTTCAATATTTGTTATTAATAATGTCACTTGTGTTCAAGTCTATTATGACAGCAGCAGTAGCTTTCTCTTACTATAAACTGATTCCAGGTGAATTTTCCCACAATAAAGGCAGATTTTTGTCCCTTTGCATTTGTTTCTTTCTCTCAAACTTTACTGATATGATGAACATGGACAGACATTTGTGCTCTGGAACGTTCTCTCTCCGCAAATTCATGTAAATCTCTGGCAGCTTGTAAAAAGAGCAACACTCAGTCACACACATCACATTAGATTGTGCCGGCGGGTGAAATATATCAATTATGTAATAATCTTAATGGTCCAAACAGTCTGGCAAACTGCAATATCTCGATCATGACTCACTTGTTTGAGGCCACAGTAAGACTGCAGAAGAATATCAATCACAGGGTGTAATACAAATGGTGACAGAAAGTTGCCATGCAGAGGCATAAATTACACCATTGAGAGGAAAGAATACAAAATAATTTCCTTTGCAATATGTAACACATGGGAAATGTGGCAGGTTTAAAGTGTAGCTGCATTTTATCTTCGATCAAATAACAAAAGCAAGACTTGTATGCCTCAAATGTTATCTCAAACACTAAAGCTCCCTTACTATACAATAATAAAGCTGGTCTCATGTATACATGCTGTATATTTATGTGGTTATGCGTGCAGAAATAACTTCGAGTGCTTGACAGGCGAAAGGAGACCACAAACATGCTACAGTGATGAATGACATTCATGCTAACTTTGTCCATGCAGCTCACAAAGGCGCTTCTAAAATGACATGTACATATTATCAGGGGAGGACGGTGGACCATAATCAACTACATACGTCTCCATGAGATCTGGCAGCTCTCCAAACCTACTCTCAACACCTCTACACTCTGAACAAAAAGAGCTCGTAACAACAGTGGAACCCTTTTTAGAACTATACTAGCCCCTTTTTAAAGGGTTTTACATAGAACCCTACAAAAAGAGTTCTATACAGAACCTTTACGGTGCTATAAAGACGGTTTTAATTTATGACAATTTATTTCCCTTCCAATGTAGTAGTAGCCAATTAGCCCATCCCCTCTGTTAGGACTCTCCACATCACTTTGCACTGTCCCTGACTCTAGGAGGGTGAAGACAAGCACAAGTCTCTTCCATTGCGTGTGATATAGCCACCACCTCTTTTCTAACTACCGCTGATACACCGTCACTGGGGAGACAACACGCTTGGAGGAAACCGCAGGATTCCCAGCACTGAATGGACCAATCAGTAGACGCCTGAGCCATTCGAACTCGCAATCCTCTGGTCATAGTGTCAGCATCTTAGCCTGCTGAGCCACTCGGGGTCCCAACTTTGTACACTCTTAAAAGAGATCACGGGTTCTTCAGCAAAGACAATTTACCCAAAGAAAGAACCCAAGAGATTATTTCCATGGTGAAAGAGTTCTTCAGAGTGATGAGGAATGTGCTGTAGATGGTTCTATATAGGAGTAGTTACAATGTCAAACTTGAAATAATAGAGGAACCCTTTTTGGTGCAAAACCCCCAAAAAAGGTATGTATAGAACCATCTACAACATGTTCCTCATCAATCTGATGAACCCTTTCACCAGGCAGAGAACCGGTTCTATGAGTGTTCATGGTTGTATATTTTGTTCATTAAAGAACCCTTGAAGACACACTTTTAAGAGTGTGTTGTTAAAAATGTATTATTATTATTATTATTATTATTATTATTATTATTATTATTATTATTATTATTATTATTATTATTGATGCCCTTTCCTGATCTGTAAAGAACCCTTTTGGCATTTAGGTTCTTTGAGTGTTCATAGTTCTATGTAGAACCCATACTTTTACCACAGAACCCTTGAAGAACCCCCTTTTTTAAGATTGTAGTAAAACAACAGAACGTGAAGATTTTCACGTCCACAGTTTAGACGTTTAAAGCAAGAAAGAATCACAGAATGCAGGTTTTTCTACAGAAAAGCATCACACCATTACACCGGCAGAATTAAAATGGTGTTCTGTGATGTTCTTGGCCAAGAACAGAATGCAATGACAGATTAAAATAATGGAGCTTTATCCACCCTGGTGCCGAAACATTACTCAAACGTTTTCCATGACCACGGGAGGTAAAAGTTGTTACGGCACGCTGACAGCTTCTTCTGCCCGCACTTCCATGTTGTTGCTTTTTTAACCGTCTTGTTGGCTGTGATGGTGCGAGCGGCCGCCCAGCCAAGTGAAGCAGGCGAGGCCTGCCAAAGATCTGTCTGGCACCAGGCTCGCTCCTCTCCCGCTGAATCCGTCTCCGCTGTGGAGGAGTAGAGACCTCAGGCCATTATTGTACCCAAACTCTTCACTTTGACTTTAGCCTAATCTCAGCCTCTCAGGTGACTATGACTTTGACTTTAAGTAGCCACAATGCCAAGGAGAGCCAATGCGTCCATGAAAACCAAGCAGCACGATGTGTAGCAGTTTCCAGGCAGTACTGCAGTCACTGTGCTTTGTTTTAGAGGATGCAGAACACTGGTAGACAAAATTACTTCACCCATTACTTATCAAAATTTAGATTTGATTCACCTTTCTGCCATTGTGCTTGGCACACAATGGAATTTGACCTCCACATTTAACCCATCCGTGCAGTGAAACACACACACTAGGTTGTGAGAACATGTGCCCGAAGCAGTGGGTAGCCTTATCCACCTCACCCGGGGAGCAGTTGGGGGCCTTGCTTAAGGGCACTTCAGTCAGGACCCGCCCGGGGATCAAACTGGCGATTTTCCGGTCACAAGACCAGATCCGTAACCACCAGGCAGCCCCATGAAATATGGTGGAACATGATCGTTGTAAGCTTTCAAATGAACCACAGTATGTAAAATAAGCTACTGTATAGGGACAAAAGTATAATGACACTTGCTCATGCAGTTTCTTCTAAAGTCAAGAGGATTTGAAGCTGTGAGGATTTGATTGCATTCAGCGACAAGAGTGTTATTGAGGTCAGGATGCTGGATGATCACCACCACCACCTCATCCTCAACTCATCTCAAAAGTACTCAAAAGTAAAAGAGAACACAACTCCACAGCTCAATGCTTTATACCCTTCTAGCCCACCTGGCATTAGTTATGGTGCCAACTATTCCATTGTTACCTTGGTTATATCAATTAACACCAAAACAAATGAGGAACAGTCAGATGTGCAAGCTCACATCTATAGAATATAAATTGAATGCCAATTATATTCCTTAAGTTACTCACTATGTAATGAGCTTTAACTATGTAACTATGTCATTAACAACAGTAACACCTCAAGATGTCTGTCAGAAAAGTTTGTCTGGCATCTTTAACTTGAGGCTGATGATTCAGTAAGACTTAATTAACTCTTATAAATCATTCTGAAAGCTACACTCTTAAAAAATGATGATTTGATAAAGGTACACTGAAAATGATTGACTCAACAAGATGTACTTAAATACTACTTAAAACATTTATGTTTTTTGGAGTTACTGTATTTTATTGAGTATATGCTACTCAGGAATGCCATTATTCTCTGAACTCACATAAATACATTGTGAAGTTATTTCAACGTCCAGTCAAATTCAAGTTCGTTCAACTCGAGGCTGTCTTAAGTGATACATCATCGCATCCGCCATGTCTGAATGCGCATGTCTGTACCATTGAACGTGCCAAATCTAGTCCTCCATGCCACGAGGATTTTCGCCGTAGTTCCACCCTTTGCAATACTCCTATCAACGCCGGTTTGAGAACTTTTCCCCACCATTAATCATAAAAAGATAAAACTCATAAAATGTTTGGATTTTTAAGGTGATTGTTGACTGTTAAAGACTATTAACTGGCAAGCGTTTGCTCATCTAAAACTATACAGCAGGTTTCAAGGCCTGTTTTAGGAGACTGCTGCAGTTTTGTTCACTTTGCACTTAATCTGAATATGAAGATGGGTCTGAGGAACTGAGTTAATGTTTTCAATTTCCAATTTTTTTTAGGAATTAAAAAAAAACTTTCATTGTTGTTGTCATTGTTGATATATGAGTTAGGAATGTATTAATAAAATTATATTCAAGTAATACATTTTGCACAAGTCCATTTTTACATTTATAATTCATTATGGTGAATATGTAAATTGAGCTTGATTTGTTGAGTTAGACTGACTTAATATGTTGTATGAATCTAATACATTTGAGTTGGTGTAACAAAAGATTTTTAAGTTGAATTTACTTTAAAAAATTGGTGCAAAACGTTGCCTTGGTTTTTTTAAGTAAATCCAACACATGATTTTTTTCAGTGTACCGGTTCATTATAGCACCATGAACACTCAAAGAACCTTCTGAATACCTACACGGTTCTTTGTAGTTCAAGAAAGGGTTCGACGTGTATTTGCTGTTTGAAGGATGTCACAGTGCACGATTAAAAGAGATTGTTCTTCAAGGGCTCTATAGTTAAAAATGATTCTATATAGAACCATGAACACTCAAAGAACCTAAAGGGTTCTTTCCATGGTGAAAGGGTTCTGACAATGGTTCTATACAGCACCAAAAAATGATTCTTTTGGGGGGCTATTTAGAACCCTTTTCAAAGAAGTTCTGTATAGAACCATCTACAACCCTTTCACTATGGAAAGAACCCTTTATCCATGTGAAGATATATAGATATATCGACCCATTTTCTTTACTTAAGAACCCTTGAAAAGCCATCTTTAATTTAGAGTGTATATAGAACCATGAACACTCAAAGAATCTAAAGGGTTCTTTGCACGGTTGATGAGGAATGTGCTGTAGATGGTTCTTTATTGCGCCAAAAAACATTCTGCTTATGATGACAAGCTTATAATAATATAGGAACCCTTTTTGGTGCGAAACCCCAAAAAAGGTTCTGTATAGAACCATCTACAACACATTCCTCATCAATCTGAATAATTCTTTAACCATGCAATGTATATGGTTCTGTATAGGAACCCCTTGAAGAACCTATTTAAAAGCACATTATAAAGGTTCTATTTAGAAGCCATTAAAAAGGTTCTGTATAGTACCAAAAAGAGTTCCACTATTGTAATGAGCCAAAGAACCCCTCTGGGTCTGTAGAGAATCCCATTTGATACATAAGAGTGTATGAAAGTCCTGGGTAAGTTGTTTCCTGATCAGAGCTGAAGTGTCGGCCCTTAGACGAGTCTGACGAGGTTATGAACGATGTGAACGAACTGAGAAACGGTGCCATTACGTAAACCTTCAGGATGTGTGTTCTGCCACAGCTGAGTGTGCTGTGTGAGGACAGGAGAAGAGGAACGGGTGGAGGATTGTTCATAAACACAGCTTCTCCGCACATTCCTTCACGTCCAGTAGCTGTTTCTTTCTCTCGAACAATGTGAGGAAAAGTGAGGCATCAATGTGCAGCAGAGTACAAAAATAAAGTCCTCAGTGGAATAACAAACTTTCTCGTAGCTGTGTCTCGGGTGACCCTCTCCTCTTTTTGCTCTCCCCTTGCCTTTCTCTCTCTCCCCCTCCACTCCTTCTGCGCCTGTCCCCCAGCTGCACTCAGAGGAGTAATGGAGTGAGCACTTTCCGGCAGTTAAAGAAGACAAAAAATGCAGCGCTTCTCAATTGTTCTCCGCAGCGAGATTATCCCCGGGGGGGGCGAGCCGGGTAACCTCGCAATGGTTCGTATTCGAATTTAAAGGAGTGCAGATTAATAAATCATAATCCCCAAGTTACTACGACAACCCAGGACTCCTCCATCACCTTTTTTGTGTTGGATCTCGCACCCACGGGTCCCTCGGGGCCAGGCACAGCCAGGCATTTAAAGAGCCGCATGCACGGCTGAAGAGGAAAACAAACAGGTGGCGCAAACCTCAGTGGGCCTCTGGCAGCGCTCCACTCCGAGACTACCTCACTCTCTATCCCGTCAAACAATAGCACAGGGGCTGCAGCTAACCTTCTTTCACTCTGCATCTCTCTCGCTTTTGCTCCCTCTCGCCATGTTTAGCCACCTCTGGGAGATCAGCTCCAGGTGTTCATTGACTTGCATGAAGCCTGAGCCAAGTTCTCACGCTTCTGCATGGAGAAAGAAAACCTGATGAGCAAGTATTGATCCGTGGTACTTAATATGCCTATGACGCTCCTCACTCCCGATGATAATTATATATCTCATTAGAGCCTAAGAGAAAATGCTGTTTCCAATATACAAATAATACACTGTAGATAAAATGGTCAATAGATGCAATCCATATACTGACACTTGCGCTTTTGGTCACATCGATTGTGCAGCGAACAGGGTGAAGAGAGGGGCTGCGGGATGAGACAGGGTGAAAGAAAAGAGTACCGGAGAAAGAGAGAGAGAACAGAGTGAAAGAGTGAACTGCCTTTACCCAGGAGCCTGTGCAGCCAGCGCTTGGAGGTGCAGGACGGAAAGTGAGGTGCTGTCGTTTTCAAGGACACCCCGTATCCCTCGGTACTTGTTGAAGAGGAGGAATATTATTAACCCCAATGGCACAGCCTTCCATTTCTTCCATGTTTCCGAAGCAAAAACCGTCAAGCCATTACATTACTGTGTTTCTGCGAATGGCGAAAGCTAATTTGACTTGGGGGAAATTGCTCTGCGTAAGGTCAAAATAATGCCACAACAATGGCGGAAATGGGCCATCGTAAAAATAACCGGACGGCGAGAACAAAACTTTTTAGAAACGCAAAGTGTTCTGTTTTTTTTCTAGGACAGAGCACACCGGCATGAGCAGACAGCGCTGGCCCTGCTGTGTATAAGAAAAGCAACTGATTATACATGATAAAACCTGAACTTCAGAGATAAAACTTGCTACTAAAACACATTTTTACTTCTTCCAGAAGAGGTGACTTTGGAAAAGTCAAGAAATGAGCAGCTGCAGAATTTCCATGCCCCGGTGTCGACCTCGGATGTTGCTGAAGGACACAAATAGTAAGTAATCCCTGTTATTAGGACATTTAAGCAGAGGTGTTGCCCACGTGGAGGGCATTGTTCAAACTCAGGCCATAGAGGAGCATGTCTTTCCTCTTGTCTTTGCTGTTAGGACATGGCACTATGACAGACTCCCTGAACGGCATGAGTGACACTAGACTCGGGTGCTCGACTATAATTAACCCTGGACTAACTCCAGCCCAGGTAGAGACGGAAAGAGTGCAGACTGCCAAGCCGTCTGCCAGACGGTACCCTATTCCCCACTAGTGCGGAGCCGCTTTGACACTCTCCTCCACCGCATGCCTACACACACGCTGCAAGTCAGCAGACAGCTCCATTCCAGCAAACCCCATCTGCACAAGCCATTATTAGATCATCACTGGGGTGGCTCCCCAGCCCCACTCGCTCAACTCCTTTTGTGTTAAAGCAATCGCATCAGCTGCATAAAAGAAAAGAAGCTATCAAATGGTTTCTGACTTCATTCGCACACGTCTGTGTCAGAACGAAAACACTGATCAGGTTGTGAAAACAGCAAGGTACACGTCTGCTGGGACCTCCAAAAGAAACAGGTCGTGAAAGCACGTCATCTGTACAAGGAAACTGATTGAATAAACGGTTGTTATCATACCACATAGCACTTCATCAACTAGATCAAGTCCTCCACAGCTGAGCACATGTGTCTCAAGATCAGCAATGTATGTATAATATACATAATTCATTTCAATATTACAGGAGAAGTGAAATAGCATCCATCCATCCACACGCAGAGGTGTAGTAGTAACAATGAAGAAACATCAACAGCACAATTTCCATCACTATCACTAGAGACTAGTTTGTTAGGTGTAATGTAATCTGTTGATATGGTCTTTCATTGCTCATGTTGCTCACCAGCTATAGCCTACTGTGAATGAACATTGCTTGCTAGACATTTTCTTAATTCAGTTATTTCTTGAGAGTTTTTTGTTTTAAATCTTGGAAGAATTTTATAAAACAATAAGCCACTCAATGACGGGGCCCGAATGACTAAGCGGATCAAAGGATCGTGATCGTTATGATGCTTGCCACTGACAGTCGGTGCCTGAGAGAGCAAAATTGACTATGGCCTCTCTGGATCTCTCTGCATTACTACTAATAATGTCTGCTGGCTCAGGTGTCTGTTAGCTGATGAATCATAGCTGAATGTATCAACAGCACTTTGAAAAGAGGTAGTGGCTGACTTTGCATGCATTGGAGGAGGCCTGTACTAGTCACCCTAGGACAGGGACATTGAAAGTGATTGGGAAGAGTCCTAGCGGATGGGTGAGTCAACTGGCTACCTCTACATTGGGGGTATAAAAATAAATAAACAAATAATAATAATAAAAAAACATTCAATGACGTTAATAAACCATGTCCAAGTCTTGTCCATTTCAGATTTTACTATGATTAAAGAGATTTAAGGCACTACAAAGCCCCGATAAGTGTGGTAAAATGACTGGAACGCAAGGATTTCAGTGGCTTCATTGCTTTAATAATGTAATTTCTCATTTTAAACATTTCATTAATGAAAACATTCAGTTTGCTTCGACTCGAAGTAGTCCCTGGTCAGAGAAGACAGACAGCATTGTTTAATCGTCCAGAACCTAGGATCCATTATGGAGTAAATGTCCATGGCAGCAAATGAACACAACTGTTCTTTTTTTGGATTGAGCAGCATAAAGAGGCGCACAAGCCGAAAACAATGACGAGTTAATTATGAAAGACAAAAATGGCTGAGGAAGATTACTTAGTATTCAAATCCTTTTCAGCGTCTGGGGAAGGGAAGCAGGGAAGGCTTAGCAATACTTAAAGATCTGCTGGAAAAAAAAATGTTGACTTTTATTTTTGCCTTTCAAGTCCTCCCCGTAAGGATTCCCTCAGAACTCAACCATTTTACTCGATATCATGGCTAAAAATGATGTCTGGGGATGGACAGCATCCATAAGCTGCTCATTGTCTTCAGTTTGACCAGGTGCTTGGCACGCAGAGCCATGCACTCCATGCTGCCAAGAGCAGTTGGCTTCAGCACAAGACTGCAAAGATATCATTTTCCTCGGCTCTGTGAGCTGAGGTTGAGCGTGGGGAAGCAGCGAAGGCACTTAACAGACGGGCACGGGGAACCAGAGACTGTCATAATGATTTTTATCAATGTGATACAAATGTTGAGAGGGGAATTGGAGACACTCCGTCCTCTGTCTCCAACTCATTTCATATGTAAGGGTTCACAGGATTCATCTAAGACAGAACGGCCTCGCTATCGGCTCCACTCAGCTATCCTATGCAGACAACCAATGGGAAAGCTCAGCCAGATATTAATACTGATATTTAGCAATAGCTCTCTTTCTGTGTCAGAGTAAATTTACTTGCATAGCCTTCATTCACCTGTGGTGTAGAAATCAGCCTTCGGGACACAATAGCATTCTTTTGTTTGCCCGATGCTTTAGCACGGCGAACTCAGCAAAGCAGATAAGGGCCTGAAAATTCAATTAGGTGGCACTAAAGATAATAATACAAATCCTACAAAAACCACAAGCCGTCTGCTTTAGAAGTCAGCTATGCTTGCATGCTCCCAAGCTCTGCTATCTTATTAGCGCTACAAGTGCTGAATATAAATACGCTGACAAGCTGACCCGTTTGCTGAGAATCTCTGTCTTATTACTTGAATTGTGAATAAACAAGTGAAAATGATTAAGTCATCATATCCACCTCTGCTGAATAACAGGAAGAACAAGTGTGGAGGAAAGAAAAAAGAGGGAGAGACGGCTCTAAATAGTAGAATCAACCTTTATAAAATCAACCGAATAACAACCATCTTCAAGGTTGCCGTGCTAACCTCGTCCCCCATCTTTCTATTCAAGCTCAGTCATAGAGCAGCATTACGTGCTCTCGGTGATGTCAAAAGAGAGGAAAAAAACCACTAATTAGCCTGAAAGTAACCCTGCCTAGCCTCTCGAGGATTGCTTGGCCTTTCTCTCTTATCTCAGCATTTGAATTCTGAAGGCCTTTTCTTTCTGAAGACACCTACATGCAACAACAGACAGTAATGGGATTTTAATTACAGATTAGAAAAATATTCCGCTAATCTACACTGACCTCTCACTTTCATGGCAATTTGAAGTTCCTCTTTCTTAAGCCTGGTGTTGAGGGGCTTAAAAGAGTGGAAGGGGGAAGCAAGAGAAGTGGACTGGAGGAATATGTACCATTCTCGCTGTCCTCACCTCGCTCTCGTTCTCTTCTCCCATCACATGACTTCTCCATCTCTTACACAGGCATCTCCTCTAATTTTTATCAGAGTCCCTTACTCTCGCATTCAACCCTAAAATCAATACCTTGAGCCGCTAGCAAGCCAGTACTCTGGTTTGCTATTCCAACTATTATTTGACTTGTTCTTTCTTATATAATGAACTGTTACACAAAAGCATCCAATGTACAGATCATTTTTTTAATTAACACTTCAGTTTCAACTTAAAAACAAATGTATCTGCAATCTGGTATGTTCTACACATGAGTGGGTCAAAAAGGCCTCAAATATAAGACGAGGAGTATTAATATCTACAGTTCTCCAAGTCAGCTGGGCACATAATACCCTTCTGTTCCTCCTGCACCCTCCTGCTCTATTCACACTATGGAAACTGATCTGAGAGCAGCAGGAAGAAGAGATAAGGAAAAAGGAGAGAAGAGGATCATCGAGAAGGGAATAGGACAACTGAGAAGAGAAGAGAACACAAGAGAGGATGATAGAATCTATGAAAGGGATAATTGAGAAGAAGGGAGAAGATAGTTAAGAAGAGAAGAGAAGAGATAATAATCAAGAATCTAAGAAAAATATAATTGAGAAGAGGGGAGAATAAGATCATCAAGAAGAGAAGAGACGAGAAGAAAAGAGAAGTGATGATAATCAAGAATCCATAAAAAGGATAATTAAGAAGAAAAGAGGAGAGGATAACTGAGAAGGTAATAAAGGGATAAAGAAGAGAAGAGCATCATTGAGATGAGAAGATGATACCTGAGGAGAAGAGAAGGAGCTGAGAGGAGAGGAAAGGAGAAGAGACGAGAGGAGAGGAGAGGAAAGGGGGGAGGAATGGGGTGTCCAGGGGGTAAGGGCGAGGATAAATTAGCCAAACCACTTAGGTGATTTCAACTAAAATTAGCCATACTGCCTGTGGGCCCCATCAATTTTCAACTTACTGAAACTCTGACAAGCACGGGGCAACTTTTCCCCGTCTGCGGCGAGTCACAGCCCCCGTTTCCCTTCCTCTCCGTTACCAGAAGATTCTCTCCTCCACTATCAGTCCTTAAAGCATCCCTTTCTCTCTCATAACTAGCTGTGTGGTTGGGATCGCACAGGCGCGCTCAGGCAGAATGCCTCTGGTTCATTGCTCCTAATGGTGAAGGATGGACATGTTTCATTCAGCTCCTGCCGCACAGATGTGCCCGTAAACGCACATCATGGGCCGTCGCCGAAAAACATGCAGCGCTGCATGATTAAGGAAGACAAATGACTGCAAAGAACTGTTCTCTCTCGCCTTGATTCAAAGAGACGGTTGAGTGAAATCATTCTCTCCAAGACCGCTTCAATATGTGCTGCTCCGCACCCCCACCTCGTTCTCGCAGTCTCTCTTTCACTCTCATCCAGGTGTTCATGCCGTCTGTTAACTTACTCAGAACTGCTAGAAGTGAAACCAAATGTTGTTTGCTAGTCTAAACTGCACAGCTCACAGATTCTGCCGATGCACAGAGAACAGTGGTCATACATGACAGGACAACCGTACACAGATACTGTGGTGTTGACAGTAGTACAGTAGGATGATACTGATGCAATTCAGTACCAAGTAATGAATCCAGGCTTCAATCATCTATCAACAGGATCCAGGAATCCATCAACATTCTGCGTTTATTCCACCGTATAAGCAAATTAACTTTTTCTCATTTTTAGGCTTTTTTTATGTATTTAATTGTAATTATTGGCTCCATTTGAGAATTGGGCATGCAGATTCAGATGGAAAATCATACAAAAATGCAGTTAGAAGTAGTTTTAAAAGTAAAAAGTACATATTTTAGGTTTTATTTAAAGATAATCAGACAGAAAACATGTTTCCTAAATCTTATCCTTTACAATTTGAATCTATTTTGGCTCGTTATCTACAGTCAGGCTCTGGATATCGTGCAGCAACTAAAACAAAACTTGCTGAGATGTGGTTTTGACAATATATCACTAAGCTAGTGACAGACCTACAAATGATAAGCCGCAGGTTGCAGGATGATAAGTCTCTGTTCATACAGTTTATGCCCAAATCAGGTGACATATGGGGCAACATTTCTGCCCACCTGGTCTCCATTGGCACCCTCTCTCTCTGCTCTTACCAAATGGTCAGTCTTGTTTTTTTTATCTCAGCAGACAGGTGGCCGAACTGCCCTGAAAAATTAATTTCACGTTTAGAGTTAGTGTTTGTCCACATACAGCAGGGTTACGTCCCATATGGCATCGCATGTCAACTAAATCCTCATCAATAAGATGAGATGATGATCAGTAAGAGTGAAAACCAATAATACATCTTTATTAGAATATATTTATTAAGCTAGTGCACCTAACATATGTAGAATAATCTAACACACAAGTGTAGTACCCAGGGGGCAGAACACACAATGCCTGAACACACACACACGCACGACAGAAACCAAAAAGGCAGAAAATGCATGGATTTGACTCATGTAATCAGACATGCATAAATGCATAAAAAAGTAGAAAAAAAGCCTGACAGCTTTTGTTTCCTGCCTGACTGAGCCGCACACTCTGACCAGACGCAGATAAAGACGTTGCCTTGGATCCAGCATGCTGCGCTCAGACCAGCCAAGAAGACAAAACTGACCTATTCCTTAATCGCTTTTAATGAAGCCAGTGTGAGCACAGAGCTCCAGAGAGACCGCCGCGCTCTAACACGGCTCCCCGAACGGCCCGGCCGCCGGCACACACTCAAATGAAGGCAGACAAGGAGGCAGAATCCTAATTCAGAATAGTCAATTCCAAATCACCTCCTTTTCCCTTCCTACCTTTCCCCACAGACACACACTCATTTGTCCCATTAATGGGAAGAGTGTTCCAATTAAAATGTCACATTTCACACCAATTTAATTTGGGATGAGATTGGCCCAGGCACACTGGCTGAAGTCTGACCACATGGAACAGTGTAGAAATGGTATACCATTGCTGGTGTAATTGTTTTTGTTCTTAATTGAGTCAAAAATTACAGTTAAATGCATAAAAAGCCTGATAGTGGTAAATTACACGTCATGTAATGTTAATCTGATTCTGCATGCAGACTTACAATTTAGTGGTAAATGCAAAAATATAGGAGCTTTTAGATTTTTAGTACTAGAATTCGTTTATTTCAAGCTGCACAGCACCAAAGGGACATTATGTTGGTTCATCTTAAGGCTCAGATTAGTGCCACAAGAGGGCACCCTTTTTGTTTTATAATTGTAATATATATTTTGCACCAATCAGTACATTGTCAGCATCAACATTCTGCATTTATTTCACAATGTTACTTTATAAAACCCAAAGACTTGGCTGTATAGATTCAGATGTAAATCATAAATTTATTGAAGTTTTAAAATGTTAATATAAACTAAAATTACAAGTCATTTGCTTCTGATAGTCACTAATAGGCTTTTTATGTTTTTAATTGTAATTATTGACTCCATTTGAAATTCTCTAATCGAAAATCATAAAACACCATTAAAAATACACATAAATACAGTTTTAAGAGAGTAAAATTACACCACAGTAAATATTTCAGTTTTGTTAAAAAATAAATAGACACTATTTACAATTTGAATGTATTTTGGCCTGTTAACTACAGTTTCTGAAAATATGTTGTCTGATTATTTATCTTTAACAAAACTGATATATTTACTTTGGTGTTATTTTAAACTCTTAAAACAGTTTTTAAGTGTATTTTAACTGAGTTGTTATGATTTTCCATGTGAATGTGCATGCCTTAATCTCAAATGGAGTCATCGTGACTGTGTGAGAGGTAGTTTTTAATTTATGTTAACCTCTTAAAACTATTTTAGGACTTTCCATCTGATTCTGAATTCTCAAATTTTAGGGTTTAAATACAACTTTATGAAATAAATGCAAAATGTTGGCGCTTAGAATTTATTGGAGAATGCAAAAATCAAGGAGCTTTTAGATTTTATATCTAATAAATATATATATATATATATATATATATATATATATATATAAATATATATATAATAAATCATTTATTTTAGGCTGCACAGCACTGAAGGGACATTATGTCAATTCATCATACAACTCATATATGTGCCACAAGAGGGTGCCCTTCAGCAGGACAGAAACGGTGCTCAGTTCTATTTGTTTGGGACATAGACATCAGTAAAGAATGCAACAAAACATCAGATTGTCAGCATTGTTTTCATGCTTACTTTAAAAAGAGAGGAATGAACAGTTCCTTTGATTTTTTAATTTCAGTTAATGTAACAAAACTTTAGTCATTTTGGACTTTTTATTCATTCATCATCAAACATTTACACGTTAGGGACAGCTGGCTTTTCAAATGATGTAAAAATCTCACTTTTACATAATTATACAATATAAAATGTTTTAAAAATGGCCCAAAAGATGCAGGAATAAACTATCACATGCACCTTATCCATCTATGAGTGATCCAACAGCTATAACTTCATTTGCCTGAGTGAGTGAGTGGAGTCATTTTATAAAAGCACCCCAAAGCCTGGAAAGATGTTGATGGGTTGCTGATCACATCCACCTGTTTAACATTTTTAGCTTCAGGGTCAGCTATACTTTGCATATCTCTTTGGCCCCGTACACCACTCTGCTATCAGCAGCACCCCCCACACACATTCCCTGCTAGACGTAAGGAGGGTCAACTTAAATTAAAACCTTTTGATCACACCGCTGTTCAACATTAGCGCACTCACCTCCTCTTATGCAACCATCAACATCTGTTACTTCTTTACTGTCTTCATGTTTGGCCTTGAAGCTGCAACGTTATGCAATGAGCCTCAGGCGGCGGATCCTAAATCAGCATCTACACTAAACACTGGGACTTAGGACAAGTGCAAGTCCCAGAGGAACTGAAGAGGAGCTCAGGCCACTCATCAAAAGCGATCTACGTCCTGCGAGAACAATGGGTGAGCCCTCAGTACTTCCTGAAAGAGGAGTTAAAGTTAACTTCATCCTATGGAAACAGATTTATTTCATTGTGACCTCCATTCTCTCCTCCCGTCTCGAGGAATACTGCAAATATATGCAGACAAATGTTCCACTCTCTTAAGGGAGTGTTCTCTGGGAATACCGGAACGTTCCTTAGCTCGCATTACATTTCCAGCTTTATCTATTGTTTGTGTCTGACAAGGTGCTCCGCTGCATCAGATGGGCTGTTTTAGATCAAATTCACCTTAATAACCTCCGGCCTACTTTTTGTGGAGGGAAAAAATGAGAGGGGGAGACGCTCACAAGACGGGGGAGAAGTTAGACTGCGAGAGAGGAGACTTCCAAGGACGCGCACCGGACTTCCTAATGGAGTCTCCAGAAACAGAAGATGTTGGTGGGTAACGAGGTGGGGGGGGCAATCAGTATTTGTAGGCAGCCACAGAGGCCCTGTCTGACACATGTGAAGGAAGAAGGAGGTCAGAGGTCAAGAACGCCTCTAGATGCAGCTCACCGGGCGGGTAAGTGGACTATCCGGCAACAAAGACAGCAAATGGGACAGAAAGTGTGCTTCAGCGAGAGTGGATTTGCCTGTTTAGTGGATGTTTGCTGTCACCGCTAACGGGATGTAATTGTTGCGGGCGTATACACGGAAGCTTTTCATATTTCCCAGGTGCTTATGCATTAAAAATGATCACGGGTATGACAAGCACCTGTCCATGGCACAAGGTTTCTATAAGACAGTGTCTCTTCAGATGCTCTACTGAATGAAATCCTAATTTAACCGAGTGGAACAAGTGAATGTTGAGTGTTCCTTTGGCATCTGTTTGAAATGTAGACTTTCGGTGGTTTGTGAGCAATCATCAGCAAAACATGCTTTCTGCAAAAACGATGAATGGTTTAAGAGACAACAAGAGGAAGCATCAAACAACTGGTGCAAACAAATGACAGATAATGGGACACAATCCCTTGTAACTAGAGATGCATTAATAGTTCGATGGTTTTACGGTACTACGATGCTTCAAACAGTTCGATTCTGTAATACTTGATGCTTTCAAACATCTGAATCAATATTCTGAATAAGTGATTTAAATTGTTCTGATTTGACTTGACTGGGCGACTTCAGCAGGGTGAACGCTGTCGTTAAATGGCTGCGCCAAAACCGAAAGATGTCTTCTCGCGTCCGCAACTTGAAAAAAACTGGCTTAAGGAGTGACGTATTTTGCCTCTATCGCTGATGAAGATGGGAAGCCAACAGACACAATAAACCAAATAATGTTATAAATGACAGGCAACACCAATAACATAGCTAAGCATTTGGTTGACAAGCACCGCAACCTCTACAAAGAGCTGAAAACTCGACTGGTTAGTGAAGTTAATGGCTAAACCACAGAGCTTTCTTCGTGAAATATTTTGTATTTGTATTATATTATAATTGTTTACGTCGGCAATAAGTTAATTACTCGCCTTCACATGTGAGCTCATGATGATGCTCACATGTTCACATTTCCATCTCAGTTTGGCTGTAAAGCATATAGACGACCTAATCAGTAAATTTAATGTGGCTGATTTTAAACGGTAACATATTAAGAGTTTAAATCGGAGCAGTGGTTGTATTTTAGAACAAGAAAGGCCATGTTTGAAGTATTTATTATACAGTAATTTTTTCAGTGTTCAATTCAAATGAATTCATATATACTTTGTACTATATTATTTATATATTTAAATTTATATTTTTGTTGAATTTTTGCCAAAGTATCGTTTTGGTATTGAGAATCACAATACTACACATAGTATCAGTATTGAAATAAGAATTGTGGTATCGTGACAACCTTACTACATTGTTACTTGTGCATTGACTTTACACTAATCTAGGCTATATAATTACTCTAAATCTGGTTTATTACTATAAATACTGTTTGTTGAGTACTCAAGAAGTACTCAGATCTCTCTGGTATACTCAAATATGACTAGTGGTATAATTTATCACAATAAATGTGATAAATAAGCTACTTATGTTCTTCATTAAAGCACTGAGGCATACTTTTATAAGCTACCCCACCACATATACAGTAGGTGACAAAGCAGTGCTATCTTATGTACATAAACCCAGTGACTGGTTTTGTAAATCAAATCAAATCAAATTTATTTATAAAGTGTTTTTACAACTGATGTCACAAAGCAGCTTTACAGGGTTAGTAATAACACACATCAAATCATTAATCCCTAATCCCCGGTGAGCAAGCCAACGGCGATAGTAGTAGGGACAGGGTGATGACAGTGGTATAGTCAAGTGGACTTGTAATGTTTTTGTAGTGTACTAAGACTAAATAGTGTTTGAATCTTAATCAACCGGTCTCCTCCTACCCAGGGGGTACACTCAGACCAAGGAGGGTTCCAAAGAAGGAGGTCGAGACTCCCTCAAAAAGGAACGGTGACAGCGGCAACCGAACGAGTGGCCCCTAATCCCTAATTACTAAACTACACACAATAATGATTGGGACATTTCGACGAAACACTGTAGTCAACATTTTTGTGAAATATTTATTTAAACTAAACTAAACTAAATGTTTTGGTCAGTGACCCAAATACATGTATTCTATCGT
>BRDA01081117.1:0-33013 GCA_036984385.1 Crenuchus spilurus | reverse complement strand
ACAAACACATCTAACTGGAGCCATAAGACACACATACAGCCTCCGTTTCATTTTAATTGTAAGTATTGATATTTATTAGTACTCATATTGGTACTCCGTTTGAAAAAATGTGGTATCGGTGCATCCCTAATTATAATGAAACAGTCCACTGTCTGAAGATGATATTTGGCAAATCACAGAGTGTATCATTGTTATACAATTAGTGTAATATCATTATTATTTTTTTGTTAAGCATAGTTACAAAAATATTTAAACTGGAAAGGCTGAATCATATAGAAAGTACAGTAAAACTCCACAACTGCTTAGTTTAGAGATGCCTTGCATTTTTCAACCATTACATCATATCAGACATTGCATGTGAACAATGTCACTGCTAAGTTTTTCAACCAGCATGATTCTGTATTAGATACGGAACTCAAAAAGTCAAAAAGTAGTCAAACTTTTACTAACATACTTTAAAATGTTTTAGAATGATAACAATGCCTTTATAAGGGCCATATCATTCGTTTATTCAACTGATACTGAAACACACTGAGGTCCTAAGTGGAAACCTTTGTTACTCGTTTATCTTTTGTTTTGATCAAAAATATATAAAGACCTACACTGTTGGACACTGATCACCACAAGAACTTGTCTCAAAGTGCTCAGGATTCTTTGTGAAGTAATGTAATTACACCAGACTGTGGTAAAACAACAAATAATGACAAATAACAGCTCACTCCATTTGTTTAAGTAACAACAAATGCAATGATGACACAGCTAATAACAATGGCTATATCATTACACTGACTGTCAGCACACACTGGCCTAACACAATAACTGACCACCTTAAAAAGCATTTGTGTACAAACTGTGAAGATTACACACATGAAAAATGACTGCTTAAAGCTCAGCCTGCACTCCTACCTCTGGGGTATATATGTGAATATGTATGGTGATTTATGCAGGCTATTGTTAGGTCTCCTCAAAAAAACACAAAAACTAGTTGCATTCACTTTGGGAAATAACATAGCACTTCTGTGCTTGCGAGTGACAATTGGGTATCTGTTGGAAAAGAGTGACAGGCTGTATGCACACAGACTGGTGCCACTGACTGTTTGTATGAGACAGCAGCAATCTTCCAATGCTGGAACCCGGCCTGCTGCTAAACACATAAAACCGCTTTAAAAAAGGTGACTAAGCATAGATGTCACTCCTTTCCCATTTGCATGAATAAAAATCGAAAAACTGGGAGATCATAAAATCTATTCGGCATTAGATCAGCCCACGGCTCCGCTTCAGCTCGGTGAAAAAAAAAATGCTTCGCCAGACATTCCATTTTATAATATTTTCACACCGGGGTTCCAAATATGGCTCTTTATCTGGAAAGCCCAGGCTGAGAAATGAAAAGACATGAGCTTATAAGAGTGTGAAGCAGTCTGGCTGCACTGGCAGGGTGAACGAGAGGGGAGGGCACTGAGTGGGCACCCAAAGCCCGGCTTATGGAGCAGTCATTAAGAGTCAAGGGATCCAGCACTTACCTGGAAAGTGGTGCTTGCAGTTGCATGCCAATTTGAGCTCGGACACACACAGACAGACACCCTCGTACACGCTTTTGGATTTATCATGCTCTATCTGCTGCTGAGACTGCACCAGGACTCCATGAATGTCTCTCTGTTGCTTACAGCTGTCACCTCATGAGCTCTGCACAGAGGCTGCGATGCATGAAATGCATTTGTGGAGCAAGAGGTGTGTTCTCAGATGAAACAGGCTTTCTGGTTTTAGATTTCCTTTCTGGAGTTAATAACGACTAATGTAAATCCAAAGTGCAATGCTTCTTTCATTGTTTCGGCTGAAATTCTCTCTTTGCGCTCTACAGCAGAACCGATTTTGTATTGGATGTGGTCTGAATTTCATTTACCCGAATCCATTTGTCATGTTTATGCGACGCCTGGTGACTGCTTTCCATTCGCCTTTCATTTCAACTCACCTTGTGCAAACATCTGCGCCGAGATGGCGGAAAGTGTTTTTTAGCTTTCCCTTTTTCAAAATATGAATCGTCTGAATTTGGACGACATTCGCAGTCAATTCTACTTCATTTGCTTTGTCAGAACAGAGGAAAAAAGTATGAATCCCTTGAGGCCACACTGAATGTAACAGTACCTCCCTCTCAGTAGTGCTGAAGGAAATCTAGCCTCTCAGACACAGACAGACAGCTCAGACACGCTGACAGGGTCCAGGGTTTTCCACATGATGGAATACATTGCAATATTTCAATACATCAAATGAATGGAGATGTATGAGCAGCAGTTGGTGCTTTTGTGCACTGCATGAATAAATGCATACAGATGTAACACTTGTTAAAAAATCCCAATACTGAGTGGTAATATTTTCACATAAATTTTCACATTTGAGTGGCCTCTCTAGAAACTCCCTGCCTACTTTACTGTGAAATCTTAAAAGATTCCCGCCAGAGCTGAAAGAACATATGGAGGAATTTGGATCGTTTCATCTTCTGTCCAAACATTATTGGTGGATGATGCCATTCTTAGACAAATTCTCTAAAGAGGAAGTTTCAACCAGACTGAGGTACAGCCAAAAGAAAGAAAAAAACTCACAAAGAGTCGTGTTCATGTTCAAATTGGCACATCGTTGACTTTCATTTGCCAAACTATCAAGCTTTACTCACGTTGGAACAAGAACATTTCAGTCCCACACAGCCTTCGTCAAAGTTGGCCGTATGGTAGCAATGTAAATGATGCTGGAGAGCTCTGCTGCTGAGAGTAAGTACAGCTCCAAATTTGTGGAAGTAAACAAATTCATTCCCATTAATAAAAAATGCATATCACGCTTGTTTTGGTGCATCTGAAACAGAACTTTTTAAATACTACCCAGAAATGGCCTCAGATCTGTGATATGACTCATTCATAACCGGACATTGCAACTAAAAATTCCTTGTCTTGTCCTGCAGAAACACAGACTGAATATAACAGTGCAGAAAAGAGGAAGTGCAGTATCTTACTAATCAAGGACAATGTGCATTAAGACAAGAGTTCACTGCATTAAAAAGAATCTGGTTGGTGTACAGCTTCATGTTGTCACAAACTGGAGAGCCTTCCAAACAGCCAAAGACAGACCACCAGAGATGAACAATAAAGCAAGAAATGTGTAAGGCATTGTTATTTTAGGCTCAGAAAGAAACTCTATCTGTGATTTTTTTCTGGAGATATCTGATGGTTTCCATTCAAAACATATAAATTCAACTGGCATATAAATTTATACTGACTCTGACAATTTAACATTAACATGCAATGACGTTTAAATTCAGTAATGTTATCTAGTGATAGACCAGCCCAAATACGATCAACCAGTGAATCAACCTGATTATTGACATTTTATAAAACTAGCATCAGCTGACTGTTTTTAAACACAAAGCCAATAAACAAAGAAAAAACTGAACATTTACAGGCACATCTGTAGGCAGCCCTATCAGTCTGGCAGCTGGAGAACAAAATTAGAGTTCCAATTGATGGGCTGCTAAAGACATTATTGATATACCTGTCTGTTTGTCTAAAGTCAACAATTTTTTAGGCATATTTTATCAGATGCAAAAAAAGATACAACATGATCTGCATTATATATCAGCCTTCAGGCACCGTGCACTCTAAATATCAGCACCAGCCATTGAAAAACCCACAATAGTTGACCACTAATGTTAAAAACTGTTATGAAAGCTCCTGAGAAGAAAACAGTAACAGAAGAACATGATACTGAAAATAGCTAGATATATAACTATGTTGAGGGAGCTGGAAAACTTGCCATAAAATATGAATTCAGACAGAATGAAGACTCTAGTGATAAGTGTCAAGGACCTACAGTTCACATAAGTTAATGCGCAATTTGTTCTGGGTCTGGACCCACAAAGGATTTAGTGACCTGCATTATTTTTTCTAACACTGCAAGAGTTGCTCAATGAGATGTTGTCCAATCAAGAGCAATCAACATAATGCATAGCACACAATCACTAACAGCTTTGCCTCTCTAAAGGAAGAGCTGATCTCAAGCTCTCCCAGCAGACTTTGCTTAAGAAAGAGTATTAGATTCTCCTGAGCATGATCAGCAACTCACAGCTGTTTATTAAACAAGTCTGTATAGAGCACCAGGCCAAACAGTTTGACATGGAGAACATAGCTCAGTGAGTGAGGACTAATTTGCTATAGTCAAAAGAAAACAGTTTGAGGACAATGTGTTTGTTTTACTCAAGCTGGATTTGCAAGACACACAGCAGTCAGACTTCAAAGCACAGCAAGCTTTCATCGGCCCTGAATGAGTGAAGGTAATTACTTGTGATCAAGCAAAATCTTGAATGCAGTGGGAACATTTTGTCCTCCAGTGCCAAGTTTCAAGCACACATATTGTGCCAGAGTAGCTGGGTGTCGTTTATGATTCAGGGTCCTTGCTCTTTTGCTGACAGAAATGGGATACAGTCATTGTGACATCTTCTGCGTTCATTTTTCAAAGAACGTCAAATCAAACATGCATGAGCCTGTGACAGCGTGGGCCTGGAAGTCCCTATCTGAGGGCGAAGCACTTAGAGTGGCACAAGCTAGCTAATGCTTTGCACATCACATCCTAATGCCTCTATGGTCACATTGTCAGACTGATAGCTGGAGGCAGCCTTCAACAAGCCACTCTTATGGGGATGTGAACTAGAGCCGGCCCCCCACCGTGCTCTTCCCAGATATGTTTGATTAAAAGCAACCAAGTTACTCCAGTTGCTTTCCTTTTCTGGAACAACGTCATGAACTATGCAGCAAGATAATGCCTGCATACGCTTGCTGGGTTTGATTTAAACACTCACTGATGCATTCAGGGCTGCTTTTTAATTGAATTGTGCATTTGGGATGGTGAGGATATTAAGCGCAGCTGAAGACCGCTGAAAACTTTCGCTGAACAAAACACTAGTACTTTGTTATTACTGTCATTTTGCTATACTATTTCAATGTAACTCAGTGGTTACTTATTTAATTACATAGTGAGTTGAGGTGTAATCATCATAAATGTTTTCAAGGTTGACTGTGTTTTCGTAACAGCCAAATTAGTTGATGGCTGATATTTTAACTAGTCATTTGATACTGGGCTAACTGATTACCTGCACACTTCCAATAATAATAAAAAGTTTCAGTTTCTTCTGTAGTGGGATAAACTGACATTTCACATACGTACACTTTGAAATGCTTATAATTTAGCACATTAGGTATTTAGCATCAGTTCTTAAGAAGTAATGAGGACACATTTGGGTGCCAAGATGTTTGTGGAAAATAACTGGTTAATTCATTTTCTTCAGTTCTACAGTGGTATAATATTACAATAACGTTTAAGAACAAATTTAAGAATAAAAAACTCTGATAAACAGACAAACGAGGCCTATTGAGTCATCCTAAATTTTGTTATAGCATGAGAGCATTTACCTGCCTCATGTTATGCCTAGTTCACACTACATGATTTTAGCCCAGTTTTCCAGTCACTGACCAGTTTTTTGTAGATTGCTCTGCTTGGAGGTGAGTCGGGGATGACACGAGGCTCGCTCAGATGACCGGGAAGTATTTGACATGTTGATTATCTGAGAACCAATCGCCAACTGGGTCAACAGCAGTAACTATCTACAACCAATGAGATCACGTAGAGGGACAACCTCACGTCTGTTGTGACTGCACTGGAGCAATACTATGATTATCTATGATCAGTGTAATGGACAGATGAAATAATGCTGGCAACAGCATGTATATAATATAACTGTAACTGTACTACTGACTCTGTGCGCCGGGCTGTACTGTTCTGTTCTCATGACAAAAAGGTGTTTTTGGAGAGCAGCCAGGAGTCGATGAAGCAATTAAAAATTGTGTAGTTTGTGACTCCGTGTCGCTGACCAGTCATGTAGTGTGAAAGCCACAACAACTGAAAGACTCATGATTACAGCTCAAACAGTCGAGTAGTGTGAATGGCACAAAGACCAACAACTCAAAAAAGTCGTGTAGTACGAACCTGGCACTATTTGTCAGACACTACAACAAAAGAATAAAGAATAAACTTGCTGTTTTAGCTTCAAGTCTGTGCAATGGTAGGACATATTTCCATTTTATGCCCAAAAAGTTGGTCAAATTACTTTTATGTATAACTGGATGTACAACTTTTCACCAAATATAAATAACAAATTAATCCACAAGTGTCGTATGGATTGAAAGTTTAGAATAACACTTTCAAGAAAACATCTTTTGCTTGTTTCAATGAGCTACAAGTGAGAAATAATTCATATTGAATTACACCACAGGCAATTACGATGGTTTCCAAATGGCTCAAGCCACACTTCTGATTCGCCTCCTGTGCTAATACTGTTAATCTGACACTCACTGTGATAAAAATCTGTGTGTCATGTGTGACAAATAATCAGCAGGTCAATGAGTGCAGCTGATTTTATACATATTAAAAAAAGTCAACACTGCTATGCCGATCCACAGTGGGGCACATGGACACAGACACAAAGCCTGACTTATGTTTGAGAGTGGGTGTGTACAGCTGGTGAGGAGAAAGCTGTTCAACTCTGTGATGAATAAATGTGGGCCAAGTATTTCACAACTCTCCACAATAGTGCACTAACAGTTAAATGTCAAACCATCAAAACACTGATTAGTGTTCAGCCACTTTTAAACAGGTCTCTTACAGCGACTAGAGGCAATAAAGAGAAAAGCACCAAAGAAATACTTAAGAGATGTAGCAGTAGTCAACACATCTTGCCCTGTTTTACACCACAGGTTAGTAAAAGACATCAGCTCAACAGCTGGGACATTTAAAACATCATGTTTTTGTCAAATGTGACAAGAAGTGTATAAACCATTTAGGCTTTTTTCTTATTTGGATATATCTGGTATGTGTGGGTAAGGTAATTACTATGCAATTACTAATCATTGTGTAAGCCTGTAACATATACAGTCTCCAGTTTCCTGTAGAAGCCTACTAGTTGAGATAAACAAATGTCTCCTGCATGCAGACTCATCAGAGCATATGCTCCACTGTACTATTCAGGTTCTTAAGACCGATTTAGCAGGACGCCAAACCAGTGTTCAAATATGACACGCCCAGTGATTCCTTTATAATCTAATTTGCTTTTGTAAGCACAATCAGGCCCATGAAACCAAAGTTTAATCTTTCAGTTGAAGTCCAAATACTAGGGATGCATGACTGGAATTGGCCAAGATTGGAAGCAGCAGATTCTGGCACACAATTTGTGCTGCCAATTTATTCTTTTTATTTTGATACATATTTGTTTGAATTTCATGACAAAAATAATGTGAGATTAAAGGCACTCATGTTATAACATAATTATACATGTGTTATTGTGGTAAATAATTAGTTGCTTCTAGCTTTCAATACAGTACTTGATACTTGATCAGTGTAGCTGGTTTGTCCCAATCAGAGCAAATAATATTTTTACCTAAACTTTGTCTAAATGAAAGTACCAAAAATGTATAAACTCTGTTCATTAAACCCTAGAGTTGACACGATACCAGAATTTTGTTTTTAATACTAATACCAGGTGTAGTATCAGGATACTCAATACCAAAGCGATACTCTGGAAATAAGCTAAAAACATTCATCACTGTTTTTAAGGCCAAATGTTTATTTGTGATAGGACACACACACATTTCCATTGACATTATTTATGTAATCTCTGTAACTCTTCAGTTATAAGCAAAATAGAGTGTTAAATTGCCAAATCTGAGTAGTGAAACACTTTGATACTTTAAATTTTTCAACTCTGTTTAACCCACAGTATGAAAAAGCTGACAAAAACTGTTTGTTATAACACATTATTGTGTTATAAAGAAACGGAGCCTAAGAATACATGACTGGCATGCATTTACCAAAGACTTTCTCTAAACTCACTCTTTCCTGGTGTCCTTTGCAGTGTGCCTCATGCTCTCTATGCCCTTACATGAGAATGGCATGATCAGGGCGGTAGTGCTTCTGCCCCCTTGGTAAAGCTGATCCTCGACCTGGGGCCCCTGTCTGGAGTAAGGAGTAAAATAAACTCCTCTCTCAGACACATTCTCTATTCCTGACTCACACAACTTAAGCTACCAACATGAGGACATCACTCCCCTTTGCAGTTTTGAAGTCAAAAGCTGATAGAGTGGAAATTAAAAATAATTTGTGGTAGTTCAGCAATAAATACTGACCTTACATTCCCAGGTTACTACAACTTAAGACGTATTATTCATTATTTACATGGAAAACAGTGTAAAATGATTCTGAAGTTATATGAATAGGTTGAGTCTGAAAGTTTAAGCACATATAGTCAAGACTCAAACTTCTTTATATATTTGAATAAGATGCACAGGTTCTAGCATTAGGACACTGGGACATAGGAACTAGTGATTACCTCTCACCTTTGCGCCAAAGGTAATTCACTGTGAAGTAAAAGGAAGCTTTTACATTATCAGTATCTACACAGCCATGTAAACACTGCCTGAGATTACACAGCGCCTAAGAAGTAGCTGAACAACTGTCATCAGAAGGCTAAAAAGTGAGCACAAAAGCAGCAGACATCTATATGAACTTACATTATCTTATTATTTGTGTTTATTCAGTTTTATTTTATTTATAGTATCGTTACCTCCCATTCAAATGCCACAATGCACTTTGATTATTATTATATTCTTCTACGCTTCTGTTCACCAGTGTGTTTATGTTTATGTGTTGATGTTTATGTTATTGTGCTAGTGTTAAGTTCTACTGTCTACATATGTATTATGTGTACTGAGACCCACTCTCAGACCAAAAGCTAATTCCTTGTATATGTAAACACACTTGGCCAATAAAGCCTGATTCTGATTGTTTCTATATTAAATGAGCTGAAAACATTTCTGAATGAAAGCCTAAACTTTCACACCACTAGAAAAGACAAGCTAAAGCTGGACAATAACAAGTGCATTACTATGTTGTTACCTCGTTGTTAAAGCACATGCCTGATTTATTACTTTGCTGTCTACCTCTACAAGTCTGGTTCCTTGAAAAATCTGGTGAAGTTGGTCCAGGCCCAGTAGTACAAGTCATGTTTCCCAAAAGTCTCCCAGAATCACAGTAAGGGCTGTTATTTTCCCCATAGAGCATTTGCTCTCTAAACTGTTTAAACTGGTTCTGGAGATTTGCCACACTTCAGAGTTAATCTCCAGGTCTTGAAGACCCTTCAGGATCATCTGAATATCAGACTCGTTTGCTGGAGCTACACTCTCCATGACCCGCCGTGTGTTTAAGACTGCAGGGCTACTAAAAGGCTGGAGCTGCGGAGCCTCAGCGGCGGACTCGAGGACTGTAGCCGAGATTCGAACTTCTCTTCCCGGCTGCCTCTCAGCGGTGCTCGGCTACTGTAACGCTCCAGCACAGTGCTTTTCTGAAAAGCTTAAAAGTTACATCGAGTTGTAGAGACCCGTAACTTGAGCATTTGACCATATTTTGTGCAGAGAGACGTACTGCGAGGCGCCCAAAGGTAACACGAACATGCCAAGCAAACGTTCAGCGAACAATGAATGCCTTAACGTTACCACGAAATAACACTTAAAATAAACCACATTCCGCCAAGTGTCCAGGATTAAAACACACAAGCGTCCGCAGTAGCTGACTGTGGTTGTTTTTAGGTCATTAAAAACACACCACGCTGTGGAACAAACCGTCCAGAGCGCAACAAATAAACGCGGCTGAATCGTCCAGCCCAGCCGCGCTACTTCACCGCTTCTCCGCCTGACTGACTGCTCCATTGTTCACTAGCGCACAGCTACAAACACGCTCAACGCAAAACCCTCACAAAACAGCGCTCACAGCCAAAGGGAACTTACTTTCAGATCCGGTCAGAGCACGGCGCTGGAAAACAATCCTCCCGAGCTGAAAGGCGTGTAGTATTTTTCTCCTTTCTACTTCACAAACACTGAGTTTTGTTGGGGGGAAAAAAGCACACAGTGCTCGGCCACAGTGTGACTGCCTGAATCAACTAACGTAGCGCTCGGCAAGTTGAAGTGTCAAATTACATCGGCTATTCTATTACCACAGAGCCACGCTGTCGGCTGCTGACAAAACGTGTCCCAGAGTCGCCCGCTGAACGCGCACCAGCCTCGGCCACACGGAGCGGATTTACACGCGTGTTTTTTGTAGTTTTTCAGTGTCTTGCTGGAATAACTCCGACGTAATAACAAAGAAGGACAGTCTGTGTAAAACCACGCATGCGTCCTAAATGAAGATTTTATCCTGAAGGATTATAATAATTGATTATCTCTGGATGTGTGGTTAGCGTTTCCTAGTGCATTTGCTATGCGTGCTATTCACAGTGACACATGTGATCCTGTCGCACACACGCAGAGACTCCAGTCCGCCCTCCTGCTCCTCCGGCCCCCGCACACAGAGGGAAATGCCTCGCTCCGGATTTTGCGACTGTCCGCTCGCCGCTGAAGCTCTGAATAACAAAGACATGTTGGAGAGCAGCAGCGGCCTGGCGGTGACGTCAGGGAACAATGAGTCTCCCAGCAGTGCCGAGACACACAAGCCTCCTCCTCCTCTACCTACTCCTCCTCCTCCCGCTCCCGCTCCAGTGCTGCACGACTGAACTGCCCAGGGGGGAGGCCACGCAGTTCCGAGTCTCTAGGAGTGCATCAGATAGAATCACTCACTTACACATGCTGTGTCTGGCCACCACCGCTGCCGAGATTTACACCGCAAAGCGTCTCCAATGATGACATTGATTCACAACTGATCCCAGGTTGTCTTTAATCATGTCATGTATTTACACACATAGGAATTTGACCTACACCTGTATCACATTCATTCACGTTAGGGGGCAGTGGTAAGCAGACCCAGACACCCGGGCAGCATTTGAGGGTTAGGTGCCTTAAACTAACATAGTGTATTTACATAGTTTATTTGTTTTATTGTTGACATACCATAATATGTGTAATTAGTCTTGGTGATATGACTTAAATGCAATATTAGATCTGTCATGCCCACAAACAGCAGTGTATGTTATAGATGGCACAATAACACTTTTTCTGATGAATTACAAAGTGCCACATAAAAAAAAAAAAAAAAAAAAAAAAAAAAAAAAAAATATATATATATATATATATATATATATATATATATATATATATATATACACACACATACATATATTGTGAAAAAGTTCATTGGTAGACAAAGGTATCTCATATACTTTTTTTCTGTTGATCAGTATTATATTTAATCAAATAAATAGGCATTTCTTTAGAAGTTTGAGTAAGTTACTATTCAAACATTACATTAAAATACAAAAAAGACCTGAAATGCCACTTTACATGTAATGAATATAAAACATATAATAATTTACCTTTTGAAAAAACAAAAAAAAAAATTAACACAATATTCAAATTTTTGGAGATAATAAAATATTGGAACTATGAGTGTTGGCTGCTACAGATAATTTCAAATATAGTTTCTTTAAAAAATTGCTATATTTTAGAATGAGTGATTTTTCCTAAAGCCTAAAGTAAAGTAAACCCTAAAAGTACAAAATTACCTCAGAGGTGTCAGCCTCTAAAGATATGTGTAAGCCTTACAGTAGGACCTCTACAGTCTTATGCGAAAGTTAGGGCAGTCAATGTGGGTAAACTACTTTTTTATTCAAAGTGTAAATAAGTCACCTTACATCTTCTACAGAGAACAAACTTTTGCACATTTAATGCACACATACTCTTTACTCACTGAATTTAACATGTTGTGGAAAAAAACAAAATATAAAATGCAGCCTGTGCAAAAGTTATGGTACCTTAAATATTGTTTGTTGTTGTTTTATTTTTAAAGTGTTCAAGTAAAAAAAAAAACTTTGCACTAAAATGTGCTGAAAATGTTTACATTTTTTCTCTGTAGAGATGAACTTAGCTGTGAATTTATACATAGAAAATAACCAAAAAACATCAATTAAGCAGAGGGGTTCAATATTTCACACCAGACTGCATGCCCAAACTCACTACTACTGCATAGGAAGAACTACGCAGTATGAGTGTGTGCTGTTTTATGCTAGATTTGTTACAGCATTGGATCTGATTCAGTCTTTTTTCCTTCCAAAATCCCATCCAGCATTTTCTACTGATTTCAACTCAATACAGATACCCACTGATGTCATTAGGCCTAATACTGGTGTCACAAAGTGGCTTGGTTTTAGTTTTCTAATTCTATTGTGTGCTCTGAACTCATGACTAAGCTGTAAACAGCAGTATGTGCCCTTCATTGTGTGCTTCAGATTGTTATGAAAGAAAAAAATCCATAAATATTGAATAAGAAAATATCTTTTTAGAATATGTGTTTTCTGTTTGGTTAATATTTAATGTTAAACCAGCCATGACCTGGTGGTTAGGGATCTAGTCTTCTGACTTGAAGGTCGTTGGTTTGATCCCCAGTCATGAATAAAGTGCCCTTGAGTAAGGCACCTAACCCCCAACTGTTCCCTGGGTGCAGTGGATAGGGCTACCTACAGCTAGTGTGTGTGTGTGTGTTTCACTGCACAGATGGGTAACATGCAGAGGTCAAATTTCCCCACTGTGGGACTAACAAGGGATTACAAAATAAAAAACTAAAGATGTCTTTTAATTATGGAAAGTTGAATGAAACTGTTCAGACATAATAAACTATTTCAGGTTTGTAAAACATATTTTAGCCTAGAGAATCTGTTCATTACCCTTTAAAAACACTTGGGTCTTAAACGTGATCTGTTTACATGAAAAAGTAACTTTATTAATTTATCAATATACTCTCTGAAACTATGAAAATGAGATATGCAGTCCATCCATCCATCCATTATTACATCAGCTTAATCCTTGTCAGGGTTAGTTTATCAGTTAGACCCCAACCCTCTCACTGGGCGCAGGGCATTACACTATCTCAACTAAGCCCTGGACAGGGCGCCAATCCATCACTGGGCACACAAACAATTTAGAGTACCTCACCTGACCTCCATGTGTTTGGATCATCAGAGGATACCCCAGAAGAAACTCATGGGAAGAACATGCAAACTCCATCCAGATGGGGACTCGAACCCCAAACCACAGCACTGAGAGGCGAACTTGCTAACCACCAAACCACCGTGCCACCCTGAGATATGCAGCATACATTAAAAATTTGAATATCTAGAAAAGTTTATTTTTGTTCATAATTTTACTCAAATTGTTAAACAATCATATATTTTATTTTCATAATATGTACATTGACATTTTACAATTCTATGTTTTTGTTATTTTAACGTTGATCAGTTTGGCTTATAGCTGATGAAAATTAGACAGAATCTCTAATTGTTAGAATATTTCATTGTGAAATATAGTACTTTTAATACAGTTTAAATACAGTGTACAGGAAGAGTGGAGAGACACAGAATCCAAGGTGTCTGATGTCCAATGTGAAGTTTCTGCAGTCTGTGATGGTTTGAGGTGTCATGTCATCTGCAGGTGTTGATCTACTGTGTTTAGTCCAAAGTCAACACAGCCATCTACCAGGAGATTTTAGAGCACTTCATGCTTCCATCTGCTGACAAGCTTTATGGAGATGTCGATTTTCTTTTCCAGCAGGACTTAGGACCAGTTGACAGAGAATATTAGAAAAGCCCTAAGTGTAGACATGTTTAAATCCAGGTTGAAAACATTTCTATTTGAACAAACATACAGCTCAGTTTAAAATACTGTTGTCTTCACAATTTATTGTGACACAGCACCACTATTCTTGTTTATTTTTAATGATTTCTCTTTTTAATCTATTGTTTTACCTTGCCTTAAAACTTACCCACAGTGCCAAATGTTTACTGAGTATGATATCACTGTGCTTGATTGGTCAACCAACTTATGAACTACAAGCCATACTGATCAACAAGCAAAAAAGGCTTGAAAATATCATGTTACATGTAGTGCATGTAGTGCTGGGCAATAAAACTATATACATTTTTTTTCACAATAATTTTTCCCTCGATGACGATGATAAGCCGGGACAATAGAATTCGATAAGCATTAACGTTCATTTCTATTTCATGTCTAAGCAGCTTGACAGTGAGTTCAGAAGTCTAATACTGCTGCTTGTTAGCTCCTCCTCACTAGCACAGCCAAAACGCACTGTTGTGTTTAAGACAAGCGTGTGATTGGGGGATAGCGTAATGGCGCTGGGCCAGAGAGTACGAGGTCGCTGTGTGCTCGTTTGTTTGTGTGAGAAGGAGAAGGAGGGGGTGCTTGCTGTGTGTGTGTCAGCCCGAGTGCTAGCATTAGCCTGTTAGCTTGGCTCTCTGGCCTGTTCTTATTTTGGAGTAGCTGCGACTGACAGCAATCATTGTAAGTTTCAACAATAAAGCGACGACTGTAAACGTCTTTCTCGTCCATCCTTTCAACACGTCCAGCCACACGCTACAATTTTATGTTCTGGCAATAAACAATTTAATATTTTAAATAGTAACATTTCATGTATTTAGTCTGATGTTTTTAGAAAGATGTTGTTTAAAATTATGACAGTGTTAGAAAATTTTATATTGTGATAATTATCGAGATCAATATAGAAAAATGTATCGTAATAAAATTTTTGGTCTTATCGCCCAGCTCTAAGTACGTCATTTTATCCTTTTGAATTAAACTATGAACAAAGATCAGCAATATTCTCAATATTGTAATTCTGTATCTTGATGTATAACTATTCATACAATATTGTGACATTGTATTTTATAAGTATTGCTCAACACTGTATAGAACAATGTGTTTGATGTTATTCAGGTCCTAAACCCGGAATAATAGAACATAATCTACACATAACGTGTGTGTGTTATTCTCTTAGTAGACTTGTTAAGAAAGATCACACTATTACTCTGAAATAAGCTGGACCACAATAACTGAATCCAGACTACTTCTGTTTGCAGAACACTCATCCTTGTCTATTAAAGTTAAGAGAGCATATTTGGCTTTGTGTATTTATGAGGCTTTAACCTCAGTGTCTGTTCTTTTTACCCACCTTGCTTTTCACTGTGTTTCTTCAAGATGTGCTCAATGCTTTCCAAAGAGACATTAGCTGTGTCTTCTGAAGAGTGTCCTTAGCTTTTCCACGGCAAGGATTTTGACACTAATGCATAGGGCCTATTCTCTGAGCACTCTGTCTCAAGGACACTAGCTCCTGTACAGTTATCTAAGTTGGCAGGGATAAATCTGGCAGATGACATCATTGGTCTCAGGCACTCATTCATTTTTATTTCTGTCCTGTTCTTAGAAGATGGTGATGTTCCAAATGACAAGAGAGAGAGGTGCTATGGTCAATGTCAAAGCGCTGCTTTATCAGATCCATATTTTCTCCCTCACATGACTCGAATATACTATCCTGTCTCTTACGTTTGCTGTCAAATGATGTAAATTAGAATAATCTTCTGGCTCAAATCATTGCATAGTGGTGCTTAAAGCTCTAAGGAAGCAGCTTAGCAAGTTCAAGAAGCCTTTCTGAGATTTTTACAAAGAGGGACAAGTCCATGTAACATCAGTATCAAAGCATGGCTTTGGATATGGTGAGTAACCCTGCATCTATTGTCATATACCTTTCAGGCCTCTCATAATGTCCTGTGCTATGGACCATTAATCATGGTTTTGTGAAGTTGCTGGAAGTCGCCAGGGTTCATCATGTCTGGAGGAAAGAAAACACAAGCAGTCAATGAACAGCACACTTCAGTTCAAAGCCAGTTGTTGTGCAAACTCCTGGTGTTCATGGGTAAGCCCTCAACTCTTGCGTTCTGAAACAATATGGCCAGATGGCTGCCAAGAAGATGGATGGACTATAGGTGGAGTGACTTCAGCTTGACTGAATCGCTGTATAATTTTATACATATACACAGATGTGAGGACTGAAGCTGGAACATAATGTTCTGATTTTATGCTTTAGTAAATGCATAAATGCAGTGCATCGATGGATAATGAGTTTCAACTAATTTAATGTTTGTTTTTTTTTACTGGAACTAACACAACATTTGTACATTTTTTATTTATTATGCACAATTGTTTATATTCACAGTTTATTTCCCCATATGTCTATGTATTTACGTCATAATGCCAATTGTTTTTTTCAATTATATACCTGCTCATTTTTTAAAGTCACTTGCCCAGTGCATTCAGGTTTCTCCATGATAGCATGCCTTCTCAGCCTCGGGTGAGCTGAACCGGACCGCTCCATTGCACCTCGGCTCAGCTAATTCCCTGACAATCACAGGGGAAATGATTGATGCTGCTGGGGCTTCAATGCTACATGATGGAAGGAGAGTTTCAGTTCTGCTGACATAAGCTTTCACACACAGACCAAGCTTTCACAGATTATTTACAGCTCCTATCTGCTTTACACAGTACGCTATCGCCCTCGCAGACCTCCACTGAGGAAATATGGGCTCCTCTGCCAAACCTCCATTAACAGGGTAAGAGAAGAAGATATTATGAAAACGTGTAACAAAGCAAGACCGGAAATGCAGATAAAGGGCAGGAGAGTGGCTGCTGGTGAGGTGTTACAGAAGTGTATGAAGATTAGCCACCACAGAAAGGCAGAGGTGCGCAACATATTTGACAACAAGACACAAGAGAAATCCGTTTAAATACACTATTGATCCTCTTTGGAGCACAGCCCAGCTTCTGGAAGTAGAGGCAGGGGCAAGAGAGAAAGGGAAACACAGAGAAAGATGCATCTGGCCAACTGTTTGCAGGAGTGGAAGAGGAACTCTCTTGGAGACTCTCTCTCTCTCTTTCTCCCCCTCTTTTATTTCAGTGAAAAATGTGAGCTGTGGTAGATAAAGCAGACAGCCTGTACCCCATGCTGACTGGCTCGGCTGGCTTTGGAGAGGGTAGAGGCAATCAATGTGTGCTCACAATAGAGCAAGAGCATTGAGAGAGCTAACTGCTCCCTCAGGCCATGCACGAAAGAGTGGGGGGGGGCAAGAACGAGGGGGCTGCAGAGACAGAGAGTGAGTTAAGGTTCATTTCGAACTTCTTAATGAAGAACTAAGAGTGGAGGTTATTTATTTTCCCTGCTATTCCCTAACTAAGAGTAGATTAAGTTCAGCCCAGAGACCTCAGTTCATTTTTTCTGATGAGTCACAAGTGTGCATGTGTATCCTACTACTACATGGTTGGGATGCACAATGTCAGCATTGTTTGTAATGCATATGAGTTAGATGACAAATGCAAAGTAAGTAGTAACTCATAGAGTTTGCTAAGAGCATTACAGAGATTTAAGACTCAAGGTTTCAGTACAACAGGCAGTAACACTGCAAAATGAAATCTGCTGTGCTCTCATATAACATCAAATACTTCATAAATACTATGTATATATATTATATATCCATTAAAACAATTTGGGTTTGTACATAATTTAATTTAATAGGTACATTTTAATATTTTATTATGAAGTGACATATTCTGAGCCTTTTCTGTTTCACTGTTGATCAACAGAAATACAGAATCTCACTTTATTCAAATATTTAATACAAAATTTGAGTAAATTACTGTTCAAACAATTTAATTTATTTCATTCTTAAATTATAAAACAGTACATTTTTTGTAGATGCACTAGTGTGTGTGTGTGTGTTAGATAATCTCTATTTTTGATTAAATATTTTGGTAACATTTGATTTAGATGACATTTTTGATGCTTTGTAGATTATATAAATCACCTTTATTTCCTGTTACCCTAACTGCTAACCTTAATCACAACTGAAAACATAAACCTAACTCTGGTCCTATCTGTAATGCTGGACCTAAAACTAACCCTGACACTGTTATCAAAAGATAGTCTGTTAATAACAGGAACATTTGTAAGTAATAAATGGATAAATCACTCAGTTATTTATTGGCAATAGTAGCCTATTCAAATAAAGTGAGACCACAATTCTACTTCTCATAATGTCCAAAAAATGTGGTTTACAACAGGTTCAACCTGAATTTATGTGCCTGGATGTCACCAAAATTTGAAAGACACTCAAACCTATTGAGCACCTCACAAGGCAAGGCAGCAGAAATCTAAAATGATAGTGGAGTGATGCTGAATGACGATTAGAATGACGATAATCAAATTATTGCTTTGCTGCAATAAACAGTTTTGCATTGATCTACACAACCTTTTTAAGTCTGTCAGGCTTTAACTCAGGGATTTTGCTAATCTAACAGATTTTACGCTGGGAGAGTAATTCCCTGCTGGCCTTTGATATTTTCTTTTAAAAAGTGAAATACTTGTAGATAAACAATTGACTGAATAATCCTGTGATTTACAGACATTATCTATCATGACTGTGAATCATAGGAAATGAATCAGTCACACCATTTTAACGACTTTGTTGCTAGATATCACTTTTCAAAGGCAATATCAACTTGTTGGCCAGTTCACTTACTGAAGGCTTAGCCACAAAACCATTACTGCAACCTTCTGCAATTCGGGAAGCCAAAAACAGGATATCACAAAACAAAGCTTGGAAGAAAGATGATCAAAAACAAGAAAAAGATCATATCAAACAGCAACCACAGGAGATCAGACCAAACCTAAAAAACAAGTTAAAAGTGAGAGTCTTCCCAGTGCTCATGTTATCCCCATTACATAATATACACATGAAATCATGAATACTGTCATTTGTTATAGCTGAGAAATAGCACCAGTGTTGAGGGACTGAATCTCCTCCCTGCGAAATAAATAAAGCCCTTGTCTGAGAATGACCAGCATTTTCTCAGAGTCTTAGGATGTGGATCATATTACTGGAGCACTGGCATGAGCAGACAGGTTGAGAGAGAGAATACCTTTCTGTGCATGACGTCATGTTGTTCGCATGACTCTAACCAACAATGATGCCTCACTTTCTGTCAGGATAAGAGAATTTTGACAATATAAACAAATACATCAGAATATATTGATTTAAGTGTATGATGTTTGATTGCAGTCATGGAGACAGAATCACTGATGTCAACATTAAACTGAACTGTACAAATCTTATCCTTTAACAAGAACCCAGCTGACTTCAAAACTAGCTTTATAAGTAATATTAGGTTGGTTTTATTGGTTCACTTCACTTAGAAGACAGTTAGAAGAGTGCACATGCATCATGAGGCCTTCAGACAAGAGGTTCCAGCCTCAGTTTTGGGAGTCCAGGCATGTTTCACCAGCACAACAAGTGGGCGCTTCAATTGGGCAATTAGTGTACAAGTGGCATGAAAACATGCTAATGAAGTTAATCCTTCAAAGGAGTGATGGCTCTCAGGCTCTGATGATTCAATGACAGCGATGCTAATGCCTCCCGCCAACCAGGCTGGGGGAGAGGGGGCGCACAATAGACTGTTACGCAGTCTCGGAGATTGTGTCATTGTGTGGGATGAAATTAACTCGTGCTCAGTTGCTAGCGAGGGTGGTCTTCCCTCTGTGCTCAGCGCTACATGAAAGAGAGGGCTGCCTCCAAGATCTTACAACATCATAAAAGATAAGCAGTGTGAAAGCTTCAAGAGATGACAGAGAGATGGTCTGGATGCATTTGGATGTATGGCATTATTCATTTGATTTCCTGAACAGGCTGAAATATGTGTCTGGGTACAAATGTGGTCATTGTGACTTGGAACGCAAAGTAAACAAAGCACTTTCCATGCTTTTAAGTCTTTGTTTTTGTTCCATACAAGTTTTCAAGCCAAAGATTCCTCCAAGTAAATCAGTGGGGAGTTGGGACTGTTATCAATTGTTCCGTCTTTATTGTAGCAACCTGGTCTCAGTTATTGTAGAGATGAGCATGCCTTATACTTCTGGTTTATGAATTTATGACTTTATTTTGAGCTGGTGATCAAGTAAGTAATGTGCTTTAGATGAAAAGAGGGTGTCTCAAGTGTAACATGTGCTTTATACCACTGTAATGAACTGTGAACGCTTGTATCTACTGTTGAGTCCAAGCCAGTCTAATGGCTCACTTAGAGAGTTTTATCTCCTGACCTCATGTTTTACCCTTGGGCCTATCCATCTCCCTCCAGGGCAATGGCATTTGGGAGCTTGCCCTGATACAACAGAGAAGACTGACATCTGCTGGCTGAGCACCAGTAAAATAAGCAGTGCATGCTAGAGGGAGCATCACCCAACCTCTGCTTTGCTGCAGGTTAAAGCTTAGAAGTGATCGATATGACTCAACTTCAGGAGAAATGTAATAAGTTATTATATGTACTCATGATAAACATGCACACAATGCATTCTTTGTATAAATAAAATGTCTGAATGCAATCATTTTCACTACTAACTCACCAACCTGCAAGTCACCACTTCTGCATTAAATGCATGTGGTGTTTAAATGTAATTTAAGAGCTGTTTTGAGCCTTTCAGTTTAAAACATAGCGTCTGTATGATGATTTAAGTGCTGTAAAACCACTGACAACACAATACTGCACTCACATATAACACACTCACGAAACATCATAAGAACGATACAGATTCTATCAAAGCAGGTGTCTGAAGACAGGAAAGGTTCAAGAGTTAACTAAGCAGATAATGTGCCATCTGCAGAAGGTTACATAAACAGAATTATAAATTCTATATGCCCTGATGCCTGTCTGCTCATTAATTTTTTATTTTTATTTTTTTTAAAGCAGATAAAATGAGACTAGGTGTTTGAACAGACATCACCACTCTGTAAGTTAGGATATTGAGATCCTTTCCATGCCTGTAGAATCAACACAACATATAATCTTTTTTATGATATTACTGTATTTTCTTAAATCTGTCACATTTTTTATTATTGCCTTCAATGTAATGCTTACAGTTCCATGCAGTATTAACATTATAGCAAAACAAAGAAAAGGATGTGAAATATGTCAGTTTATGTGTAATGAATATAAAATATATCACAATTTTGTTGTTGTTGTTGTAATGCCATAGAAAAAAACTTATTTCTTACAGCGAACCTACAGAAGTAGGGCTGAAAGATTTGAGGAAAATATCTCATATCAAATACCTATCTTGTGATTTTTTGAAATAATATTATAAGTGTGATTTACATCTAAAATTATTTTTTTTGCCAGTAAGACCAGAACATCCACTTCTGTCTGGCTTGATTATTGACCCCTGAATGTGGAGTGCCAGATGGCCAATAATTTGTGGTTGTGATGTCACAACACATGGTGGTTTGGTTCCCATGATCGGTTCAACTTATCTACAGAAATGTTTAAAAACAAGCAAAAAAATCTCATTTAAAATTTAAAACAACATTTTTAATACTGTATACTACAATACAAATGAGCTCTTGTAATTTGATAATTACACACATTAAAATGTAATTTTGATATAAAAAATGAATAGAAGTACATTAGCACATGTGTGGATGAAAAGAAAGCTGAATAAAGAGCTTCCACAAAACTATTCAATGTTATTAAGCACACTGATGTGAAACACAGCGTCTGTACTCATACGTTAATTTAACAGTCAGTTTACAAACAGCCAATGAGCACTGAAAAGTCATTTAAGTTAAGAACATCACTGACTGGTCAAGGGAAGTTTCATTCATGCAAGGATGTAAGTGTCAGTGACCTTGTCACCTTTTCAAACAGTCATAAATTGTCATCTGACTTATGGACATATGGGAGATATGAGTTTGACTGCATTGTCATTGTTACATATGTCCTCACACTCACATATGCTTGTCACAATTGTTCACTAGATGGTCTGACACTATTTAAAGCAGAATTACTAGTCCTTCACATTATGTTTTTACTTATTTCAGAATATTGATAACAAGCTAGGCATCACTGTCAGCCCTGGCTACCATTTCAACATAAAAATCATATTGTGAAAGCGCTAAATAAATATATAAATGGCTACAGCTCTGTTCCTAATCATAAGAATAAACCACTTCTAGCTGCATCTGCCACATGTGGTAACTTTGGCCTGTGGTTGCATTCACAACAAATGCCCGCTTTGGTTGTTACTTCTTACATCACTGGCTATAAATGAGGCGAGTTTGGGCCCTTCCCTGAGGGCCTCGACTCAGAGGGAGCACAACATATCAAAAGATAATTGGTCAGTTGTGCCACGGCTGATACCGTAATGAATTCTGCACCGGGTTCGATGTGTACGCCACACTGTCACACTAAAGAATAACAGCTGTAATGTCAGTAATGTCATGTCAAGGCTTATGAATGAAAGCAGCAGCCTCTTGCTGGTTTTTTTAACACAAGGATGCCAGCACTGGCTCAGAAATCAATATGAATCTCCACAGGACTCCAGTGACGTAATTAATTAACATGCTTCCAGTCATGGCAGTGTGTGGGGTGGAGCATGTTACAAGCACCCAACAAACAGAAAGATTATGAATCATGGATGTTTATTTGTTTATGTTTTGCAGATCATTAGATATTTTTCACTCAACAAAGCATACCAGAAAATATTCAATACGGTTAGCGCCGAGCATACAGCTAATGTGAGTAAACAGCTCACAGTATGTGGTTTTGATTACAGCGAATGTCTTAAAAATCAATTTCTCTGTCATATGTCTAGCACGTGTATAGCTTTTTCTAAGCCCAGGTGGCCTATAGACACCTGAATAAAAGTCAGTCTTACCTAACAATGTGTAAACACATCAAATAGGGACTTTCTATGACAATGGACAAACGGCTCTATTAATTTTTTTTTCTTGAATGTGGTTCAGTAGCAGCAGTATCATAAGCCATCGCCTAAATGCTCCCTCTCATGGCTTTTACTGACAATCATTAGACTATTGTATTTACTCCAGAAGTGAGCTTCCTTTTGTGCCTAGAGGCCCGATTCCTTATAAGGCTGTATCTGTGCTTCATGTGTTAAGAGGAAGTTGCCATTGTAATCAATAGGTAGACTAATCCATAACAATCTCCACTTATATATACACTACGTGTCCAAATGTTTGTGGACACTCCTTCGAATGAATGCATTCAGCTACTAAGTAGCACCCATTGCTGACACAGATGTGCAAATGCACACACAGCTTGTCTAGTCTGGGTAAAGATGTACTGCCAATAGAATAGGAACAGGCTAGAGGGGTATAAAGCCCCCTAACATTGTGCTGTGCAGCTGTGGATCTTGTCTTCCACAGCTCCATCTAATAATTTGGGATGTATTGGGGATGAGGTGACCTGACCTCACTAACATCACTGAATGCAATCAGATCCTCACAGCAATGCTCCATAATCTAGTAGAAAGCCTTTCCTGTACAGTAGAGACAGTTACTCTTAAAAAAGCAGCATCAACTCTTTTTGAAAACCTCTCATTTAAGAAGAAAATGAAAGAGCAGGTGTTGCTATACTACAGTCCATTTAGAGTAACTTGATTTTTCCTTTAGTGACTAAATGTCAGTTATAAAATGTACATTCACAGCCACCTGCTGTTTTAATATTGCTCACATGAATAGAGTGAAAGCCTCTGTTTTCTTAAATCACACATTTGAAAGTGCCTCTTTTGTAATGTTACGCTCAATAAATCATTAAGCATTAACAGGTGTTCTTTAGGATAATATTGGCCTTGATTGAAACGCATTATATCACAGACACAGACACACACACACTCATCAGTAGTACGTTCTCCTCACACTTTAGAAAATAAGTGCTGAGGAAATTGTTCTATAGTAAGAATTCTTTGTTCTGTTTTCACTTCCTTTTATGAGTCATTAGAGTGCCACATAGCACATATGCTCACATTATTCGCACTTTCATTTTCCACAGGCCGCTAAATTTGTTCATCTAGTGTGTGGATTCGTACTCGTCTCAGATGCGTAATAGTTGGGTGATAAATCCAAAGTAAACTCTTGAGCTGCTTTACAAGCAGCATTTAGCTTAAATATACTGACTCACTGTGACACTGGCCTGTTATGAGGAGTTCGTGTGGTACACCACATTATTTCATTTCTCATCCACATCTTGCATTCAAATCTGGTTTCGATCAATACTGAAGTGACACTCACACCACAAAATTCATTGTGGGTAGCTCATGGTTTTGTAAGAAATCTTCTGCACTGGTAGAGTAATATGGTGACTCCACTGATTCTGCAGAGATAGAACTTCTCAGTGCTGTATGAGGACACATGAAAAAATATCCTACAGTCAAAGAATCTATGATACCAAAACAGGCCTAGAGGTGCATTACGATCTTAAGGAGTAGTACATAATACACTGTATATAAAAAAGTATTGGGACACCTGCTCATTCATTGTTTCCTCCAAAATCAAGAGTTTATCCTGCTGTTGTTGGAGTAACTGTGTCTACTATCCAGGGAAATATTCTACTAGATTCATGAGCATTGCTGTCAGGATTTGATTGCATTCAGCAACAAGTGAGGTTAGGATGATCACAACCCCACCTCATCCCCAACTCATTCCATAAGTACTGGAAGGAGGGCCAGAGAACACAGTTTCACTGCTCTACACCTCAATACTGTTGGGTTTTAAATCCCTCTGACCCACACCTGACATTAGGCATGGATTCAGTAGGTTCATGGTTAGTTATATTCTATTGGCAATACATCTCTACAAGGACTAGACAAGCTGTGTATGCATTTGCACATCTGCATCAGCACTGTGTGCAACTTAAAGTAGCTGAATGCATTCATTAGAAAAGGTGTCCACAAACATTTGGACACGCAGTGTACATTAGTGGATTAAGTACGGTCAAGTTCAACACAAAACCAAGCCTACTTGGTTCACTGGAATGGAATGGCAGACATTAAGCCCAGACTGATATGGGACAGTAGAGGAAACTCATGGGAGGGCATCTCCTCAGCCCGTCCGCTCACGACTCCCAGCACTGTTAGGAATGTGTTGCCTGGTAACAGACACAGCAAATACCACACCTGGCAGCTCTAGTGCTCCAACAGGAAACCACAACACTCAACAAACCCAACCCACTGCGCACACACACACACACACACACACACACACACACGCATGCACATACGCACACACATACACACATGTTTTTTCAACCAGAAAACCAAAGAGGAAATATCTGCTCCTGTGTATAAGTCCACTTAGTTCCTCATCAGAACAATTTGGGGCTTGATCATGTATAAAAGCAAATCCAACCGTTTTCATGACATCCCTTTAGCTCTCTTTAGTCACTTTTGCTTTCCTTCACCCATTTGGAGGACTGCATGCACAATTAACACACCCTAATTTATGGCCATTACCAATGAGGAGTGTAGCATTTTGTCCATTATAGTGGTTCCCCAGACTCCCCCTCTCTCACTCGGCCATCAATTTATTGTTATTGTTGGCGGTTCAGCTGAAGCTTCTGTATTGATTTCTCACCCTGAGAGAAGATAAGGTGGAGAATCGAGATGGATTCCATATCTATTATCTAATGGAATTCCTCCTCTTAGAAAGGCTATGGATTTTCTGCCATTGAACCTCTGCACAAGAGAGTGGGGGACAGAGTAGCTCCTGCAGCCCAGAATAACTCCCCATTGGATGGATTAATGTGTGCGGTACAATGCAGCTGAGAAAGGCTGGAGGCTCCATACGAGGACTGTAAAGTAACATTTTCTGAGAGGAGACTGCACTTATCATAAATGTTTATTGACTGGGAGCTGTGTTGGTGTTCCAGCTAGTACATATACAAATACCTTGTGTGCCTTTGCCGGCTCTGCAGGAATAAACCATAAAGAAGTGTTTTTGCTTGCACGACTTGCTCCAAGTGAAGTTTCATAATGGTAGTTATATGCTATTCAGTTCTATGAGCTCAACTTCTGTAAACAACATTTAGCTTGATACCACATGTAAAGGCCCCACACAGGAAAAAATAGAATGGCTATTAGATTTTTGAAAACATATGTTTACAAATTATAATTGTGTTTAAAACACAATGGCATTGCTTAAACCTTTAACATTAGCTAGAAGGATGAAATTGTTATTGGGGTGGGGTGGTTGTCGGGGGGTGGGGTGTTGGAAATAATTAAGACTTCATAATTTTTTAAAATGGCACTTTAAATATACAATGAGATGGCACTTTGTGGTAAAATCAGAACATAAACTACAAATACAAAAACTGGACAATAACATGCTAATTTTGTTCACTTTTTAAACACCACACTCATCTGTGTGGTTAAGCAATAGCACTAATGTTTTTACAGCATTTGATTCAGTTTATTTCTTGTGTTATGGCTATAATGCATTGTTGGTTTGCATTCAGATAAGAAAATGTTGCATTTCTAGTGACCTTTAGTGGATTTGCCAACTATACCTCTACCAATTGGTAAATGGCACAATCACATTGTGTTAAGTTCACCACATTGTTAAAGAAGATATAGTGACTTTGGCTTCACCAAATGGTTGAGCATAATGTAAAAGGGTTACAATTCATTTAACTGAAGGCCATATCAGATATATTAGTTCTAATCATATACAGTGGTGCTTGAAAGTTTGTGAACCCTTTAGAAATCATCCAACATGATATATTTGTGAGTGGCAAAAGTATGTGAACCTCTAGGATTAGTAATGGGATGGCAATCAGGTGTGAGTAGGCACCCTGTTTTATTTAAAGAACAGGAATCTATCAATGTCTGCACTTCACAACACATGTTTGTGGAAGTGTCACTAACAATGACATTAAAAAATGAGATCTTGGAGGACCTCCAAAAAGAGTTGTTGATGCTCATCAGGCTGGAAAAGCTTATAAAACCATCTCTAAAGAGTTTGGACTCCAGCAATCCACAGTCAAACAGATTGTGTACAAATGAAGGAAATTCAAGACCATTGTTAGCCTCCTCAGGAGTGGTTGACCAACAAAGATCACTCCAAGAGTAAGGCGTGTAATAGTCAGCGTGGTCACAAAGGACCCCAAGGTAAATTCTAAGCAACTGAAGGCCTCTATTACATTGGCTAATGTTAATGTTCATGAGTCCACCATCAGGAGAACAATGAACAATAGTATATATGGCAGGGTTGCAAGGAGAAAGCCACTGCTCTCCAAAAATAACATTGCTACTCATCTGCAGTTTGCCAAAGATCACATGGACAAACCAGAAGATTGGAATTTTGGATGAATGAGACCAAAATAGAACAGATTTGGTTTAAATGAAAAGCTTTGGAGAAAGGAAAACACTGCATTCCAGCATAAGAACCTTATCCCATATGTAAAACATGGTGGTGGTAGTATCATGGTTTGGGCCTGTTTTGCTGCATCTGTGCCAGGACAGCTTGCCATCATTGATGGAACAATGAATTCTGAATTATATCAGAGAATTCTAAAGGAAAATGTCAGGACATCTGTCTATGAACTGAATTTCAAAAGACGGTGGGTCATGCAGCAAGACAACAACTCTAAGCACACAAATTGTACTACCAAAAAATGATTAAAGAACTGTTACCGGAAACATTTAGTTACAGTTATTGCTGCAAATGGGGGTCACTGCAGATATCAATCAATCAATCAAAATTTATGTACGTATATAGCACTTTTTACAACGAATGTTTTCACAAAGCAGCTTTATATAATTGCCATCAGAAACCCAAAACCCAAAACCTGATGTGAACAAGCCAAAGGCAACAGAGGCAAGGAAAATCTCCCTTGAGGCTGGAGGTAGAAACCTTGGGAGGAACCAAGACCCACAAAGAGAATCCATACTCCTCAGGAGTTCATTTCTACTTCAGTGTAATTGATGGTGGTAGGTAACGATGAGGGTCCGAGGTTGGTAGAAGCACATATAGTTGAGAGCTGATTGCCAGCAGTAGATGTAAGTGAGCAGCTGAAATCATACTGAAAGCAAAGGATCACATACTTTTGCCCCTCACAATTATGTCATATTGCATCATTTTCCTCAATAAATAAATGACCAATTGTAATAGTTGTGTCTTATTTGCTTAACTGGGTTCTCTTTATCTACTTTTAGGACTTGTGTGAAAATCTGATGATGTTTTAGGTCATATTTATGCAGAAACATAGAAAATTCTAAAGGGTTCACAAACTTTCAAGCACCTCTGTACAGTGGAGTTGATCCATATATGTAATAATGACATAATTTACTTAAGTTAAAGGATGTTTATGATTGCTCTATGCAGCCTTGTTTCACATTGGTTCCTGGTTCCATATATTTGCATATTGGACACGTCTTTCCTTTTTATTTTTATACCGTCTCCACGTTGTCATTCATTTCAACTACTTAGTCTCAATGGATTTGACTATATGAGCAAGTCAGCTAGTACTGTTAATACAATTCAAACCTGAGTCACATCCAGCATATGGATCTGTTGATCAGTATGGGTTATAGCTCATGAAAATCAGAAATCTAGAAAATCATCTTAATCATAAATTATCATTACATTTTTCAATTATTTTCTATCTCATAAATTATTTTAATATTTAAAAAGTTAATTTCTATTATTACTATAAAATATATGACCATTTATCTTTTTTATGAGTTAGATTATGAACACTTTTACTGGAACATTTTTAACATATAAAATTTTTTGGGGAGACACTAGCATGCACAAATATTCTATATATAAGTATTCAAATATATCCTAAAAGCAGAAATAGACTATCTACTGAACTCTACTGAATATTGTAGTCTGCTTGCTAATATATGCCAAAATATATTTAGAAAACACAATTTTCATCAATATTTGAGAATATGTTGCATCCTAAATAACATAAGTTTGTGAATATATTACCATAAATTGTGCATATGCTATCTTCACTATAAAATCTAAATAAATGTATTTTTCCATAGAGCACAAAGTTCAGCAGTATTTAAAGAAACATATCAGACTAGTATTGGTATCAACAGATATGCAAGGTTTTAATGTCAGTATTGGTTAAGAAAACACAGTATTATGCCATCACTTATCCAGCTACATGTGTAAATCATTTAGAACCTTTTTAAGAAGGTAACTCAATCACGTGGGCTAATTTTGTTGCCTTCATTGTAATAATGCACGATTCAATAAACTGGTTCTAGTGTCTTTAAGTATACAACACTTTGCATATTAGTATGCATGTTCCTCTGACAGAGAGCAAAAGGGAAAAACAGAGTGAGCAAGTCAGACAGAAGGAAGATCATGTTCTTCAAATGGAAGCTGCTAGAGACAGACTACTGTCTCCATCAAAGCCTCAGTCTGAGCTGTCTTAAAAGCAGTCTCTCCAGATTCTGATGACGTCCAGAGAATCACTTTTACACAGTGGATGAAAGATAAGCGCAGCATGGCTAAAGCTCACTTCCACTGTCCACATGACTACTCTTAAAATCAGACTTATGACATGCTGCTCTAAGTTGCTCTTTTTAATCAAAAACAGAACAGTATTGGCTGACCCTCTACAGCAAATGGCTCTGTATTTCATTTTTAATATCCACAAGTCAGTAAGTAGTATTTCATCCTCAACAAGAAACACTTTAAGAAGAAACTGGCATGATCCTTTACGTCCAGCCTTCTACTGTTGTTTGTGAGATCTCCCATCAGAATGGTACATCCTCAATGAAACTTTTGTTCATCTGATAGAGGGGCTATTCTGTGTTTGAGAACAGAAATGTTTACATGTAGGATTTCTGACACATCCTTGACACTCTTTGTTAAGTAGCAGTTTAGGGTTCTCTCAAAGTTCAGAGATCAGTAGTATTTTATTTAAACAGCTGAGACATTGCATACATAGAATACAGATACAGCCAATAAGAGTTTCATTCTGACAGGAAATATATACTGTACAAACACACACACACACACACACACACACACACACACACACACACACACACACAGAGTCCATTTTTCAGCTCCATTGTAGTCTACAATTATAGTGTAGTGCAGTCCATCTGATACTGTATTAGCTTCATTCCACCTTGAACTTCAATGGTCAGTACCCCAACAGGACAGCTGATGGAACAGTACAGTGACACTGACCTCCTGGTTGTGTAATAGCGTATGCCCTACTGGTATGAGTGGATTAGATGCATATATTACTACTACTACCACTACAACTACTACTACTACTACTACTACTACTACTACTACTACTACTACTAATAATAATAATAATAATAATAATAATAATAATAGTTTTTGTTTTTTTATTATTATTATTATTATTATTATTATTATTATTATTATTATTATTATTATTATTATTGTAATAATAATAATAATACTGTAATGTGTCGTCCAATGGCAGTGAAATTCCCTTGCAATTAGGACATTTTAGAAGTTTTAGAATTTTAGAAGTTAAATGTAAAACCTTTGAATAAAGTAAACTACATATGAAAGTATGTCACAGTTCATGTCCATGTGTTAAATTTTTTTTAATGTCTAATTCCGTCCCCTATCCTACACTCGCCACTCCCAGCTTGTTTGTTCGCACCTGTCTTGTGTCATTATCTGTTTAATCATGTATCCCTAAATATACCCTCCTGTTTCTTAGTATGTTATGGGTCATTGTTCTTTGTAGACGTTTTCTGTGTAGTTATGTTCAGTGCTTCTGTTTTGTTATCTGTTTCCACCTTATTAAAAATTCTATCCTTCACTGCAAGTGTGTCTGCCTTCCTGCCTTCATCCCTGACAGTCAGTAATTATCATAACTATTGCTACACTATAGCTTCAAGCCATTTTTGTGGATTATGGGTAATAATAAATTCATTTATACCCACTTATGTTTTTGAAGGTGGATATTTCCTGCTGCTATAATAGAGTGGCTATAAGGCTACTACAAAAAGAAATTTAAATATTTGTTTTGCTTTTTGTGCCTGTACAGAGTTAATCAGATGAAGTCAACGCCTTTATTTCAGATTAAGTAAACAAAAACATCATACATCATACATTTGATAATTTTGTGAAAGTGATACAAATAATTAAACAAGACAAACCACATGATAATATCTTTCAGTGAAATAAACATTAATGACGGCATTAATGAAGCACCAGAACATTATATGTTCAAATGAATAGACTTCCTGGGATCCCACACAATACACATAACTGCACGATATCCTTTCTGCTGCAAAACATGAAAAATTCAGTAATTAACTAAGTAGTGATTTAAGCTGTAATGAGATCAAGAACCTGGGATTCGTTATAGAAGGAGGGAGAATATATGTGGTATGTTCTATGGGTTTAATCAGAATATACAAAGAGGTTTAATTGATTACTTTGAGTTAAAATACAGTAGATATATGCAGATTTTAAGCTATAGAGTCACTTATGTACCATTTCAAAAGACAAGGCACAATGTACTCTGTTGAGTATGGGTGTATGCATATTTTAGCACTGACATCCAGAGAGATCACTGATAAGCAGCCTTTTCAGCTGCCTTTGCTTTTTCCTCTTAGTGTGACTGTCTTACAACTTGTCACGTTTTCATCTGGCCCCCGTCCATTTCCTGTTGTTATGTCATGTCTCCATCCCCAGTGAAGTCACGTTAATGTACACGGTTGTTCTTTAATCATCGCCCTTATAAATACCCCATGTGTGTGTCTAGTGTTTGCCGCTCATTAAATGTGAATATAGATATTGTATGTTTGTAGCAGGCAAACACAATTAAATACCTGTTGTGTGGATCCATTGGCTTGCTTCCTTCTCCTGAACCCCCAGTACATTACACAACTGTATACAGATTTAATGTATAGTATTCTCACAACACACATCTCAAGGTACAGTTTAATTATAGTGTAACATATTTATGTGCATGATATATGGAAGTTATGTAAAGTATTATATTATATTTAATTTTATTTTGAACTATAATAAGCTAGAAGAAACAAAATCCAAGGCAATTCTTTGCTAATGCTGGGCTGATGCTTACAGTCATACATAAAATGTAATTTTTTAAAACATAATTTATTTAAAAAAGATAAACAGTTTTTTTTATATATATATTTATATTGTATTAATTACAAATAATGGAACTTACTGTTTTTGTTTGAATTGACCAGTTTGGCTTATAAATCATGAATTAGCCAGGCAAGCACAGTAAGTCCTGCTGGAAAAGGAAATCAGCATCTACATAAAGCTTGTCAGCAGAGGGAAGCATGAAGTGCTCTAAAATTTTCTGATAGATGGCTGTGTTGACTCTGGACTTGAAAAAACTGCCAACACCAGCAGATTACATCACACCACAAACCATCACAGACTGCAGAAACTGCACACTGGACTTCTGACAGCTTGAATTCTGTGTCTCTCCACTCTTCCTCCAGAATCTAGCAGCTGATTTACAAATAAAATACAAAACTGACTTTCATCTGAAAAGAGGACTTTGGAGCACTGAGTAACAGTCCAGTCCTTTTTTTCTTTAGTCTAGATAAGACACTTCTGATGTTGTCTCTGGTTCAGGAGTGATACAGTGAGGAAAATAAGTTTTTGAACACCCTGTGAATTTGCAAGTTTTCCCACTTAGAAATCTGAAATGTTCATCTTAGGTGCATGTCCACTATGAGAGACATAATCTAAAAGAAAAAATCCAGAAAGCACAATGTATGATTTTTTAATAATTTATTTGTGTTACTGCTGCAAATAAGTATTTGAACACCTGTGAAAATCAATGTTAATATTTGGTACAGTAGCCTTTGTTTGCAATTACAGAGGTCAAACGTTTCCTGTAGTTTTTCACCAGGTTTGCACACACTGCAGCAGGGATTGTGGCCCATTCCTCCACACAGATCTTCTCCAGATCAGCCAGGTTTCTGGGCTGTCACTGAGAAACACAGAGTTTGAGCTCCCTCCAAAGATTTCCTATAGAGTTTAGGTCTCGAGACTGGTTAGGCCACTCTAGAACCTTAATATGCTTCTTACGGAGCCACTCCTTGGTTATCCTGGCTGTGTGCTTTGGGTCTTTGTCATGTTGGAAGACCCAGCCACGACCCATCTTCAATGCTCTAACTGAGGGAAGGAGCTTGTTCCCCAAAATCTTGCAATACATGGCCCTGTCATCCTCTCCTTAATACAGTGCAGTCGTCCTGTCCCATGTGCAGAAAACCACCCCAAAACATGATGCTTCCACCCCCATGCTTCACAGTAGGG
>BRDA01081116.1:2990-13688 GCA_036984385.1 Crenuchus spilurus | reverse complement strand
ACTGCTGACTCCTCTCTCTCTCCCACTCAAATGAACTGCTGACTCCTCCCTCTCTGCCGCTCAAATGAACTGCTGACTCCTCCCTCTCTCCCACTCAAATGAACTGCTGACTCCTCCCTCTCTGCCGCTCAAATGAACTGCTGACTCCTCCCTCTCTCCCACTCAAATGAACTGCTGACTCATCCCTCTCTGCCGCTCAAATGAACCGCTGACTCCTCCCTCTCTCTTGCTTAAATGAACTGCTGACTCCTCCCTCTCTGCCGCTCAAATTAACTGCTGACTCCTCTCTCTCTGCCACTCAAATGAACTGCTGACTCCTCCCTCTCTGCCACTCAAATGAACCACTGACTCCTCCCTCTCTTGCTCAAATAAACTGCTGACTCCTCCCTCTCAAATGGACTGCTGACTCCTCCTTCTCTCCTGCTAAGATGAACTATTGACTCCTCCCCTCTGTCTCTTAAATGAACCACTGACTCCTCCCTCTTTCCTGCTCAAATGACCCATTGACTCCTACTTCTCTGCCGCTCAAATTAACCATTGACTCCTCCCTCTCTGCCACTCAAATGTACCACTGACTCCTCCCTCTCCCTCGCTCAAATAAACTGCTGAATCCTCCCTCTTTCTCACTCAAATGAATTGCTGACTCCTCCCTCTCTGCCGCTCAAATGAACCACTGACTCCTCCCTCTCTGCCACTCAAATGTACCACTGACTCCTCCCTCTCCCTCGCTCAAATGAATTGCTGACTCCTCCCTCTCTGCCCCTCAAATGAACTGCTGACTCCTCCTTCTCTCCTGCTCAGATGAACTATTGGCTCCTTCCCCTCTGTCTCTCAAATGAACCACTGACTCCTCCCTTTTTCCTGCTCAAATGACCCACTGACTCCTCCCTCTATGCTGCTCAAATAAACTGCTGACTCCTCCCTCTCTCCTGCTCAGATCAGCTGATGTCATGATATTAAGAACCAATAAAAACAATTTGCTGATATTGCATCAAACATTGCCGTAATGTCCGCGTTTGTCTGACTGTGAGCATTGAAAAGAACGTATTCAGAATGTTTGGGGAACATTATTTCTGTAACAGTACAGACTAACTTAGAAATGTGTCTGAATGTTCTTATAAAGTTCTCCGTTAGCTGGACTCTTCTACCACAGATGATTGAACATCTTGAGCAGCAGCATTTGTGGATTTTATCTGAGTCTCTAAACAGCTAGAATAAATAATTTCCTTCAGAAGTAAACGTCTGTTTCGTCATGGAATATGTTCAGTTTAATGGCTCCAAACTTTTGACTGGTAGCGTATATAATATGGAAGCCACATCATAACCAGGGCTAATGAAAGCACTGCTAACATCAAACTGAAATGGAGAGCTTGTACTTAGACAGAGATGCAGTGGGGGAGGTGGGAAAGGTCAGGCATGTAGCCTTTTTACAACTCTTACCTAATGTTTCTTTAACGTTGTAGCAGCACTCTCAGCTAATTGGCTTGTGTTTGGTGCCTTCATCACGGCCGTGTAGCTGGAACAAGGCTGGCAGACAGTATGACACAGTTGTCCTTCAATCTCTCTGATCTTCTTCTCTCATACTCATAAATACAAAAGCCTTGCTGCAGTGGGGGGTGGATCTTCTGCTGTAATGTCAAAGGGCCATCCTCAAAGGGGGAATGCTATAGCATTTCATAATTCATGTAGTAATTAGTGCAGTAATGAATTAGTCTAGCCAGAGGGAAACGTAAGGATGCTTTATTCTGTGTGTGTGTGTGCTACTTATTTAATTTTTTTGGTCTTTATTTTAACATCCCTGGTGTCTGGTAGAAGCAGACTAAAGTGTTGATGGAGTACCAGTAGCTGCACTAGTGCACATGCAGGAGAGCTTTTGTTAGTGACTAATACAGATAATGAACCTGTGTGTGCCTCAGGTAGAAAATTAAGGGAAAAAAAACAACAGACATATATCTGCTCTGCTCTCATTTGATTTGCCTTTATGGCTTCCTAGAGGAGTGAGTCACATTTCTTAGGAACAGATCAGTCTTTTCTAACCATGAGAGCCTGCCATGTGACTGCACAGGTCTGTTCTGTAACCCTCTCTATCTGCTGGAGCTCTGTCAGTGTGAGGATGCTCTGATGAGCCTCTGCAGGAGAAGCTGAATTGAACTGAAGTGTAAATAACAGGACAAGACACAAATGCTTTGACCTTTGAACTCTTAATGTGGCCTAGAGGAATAAACAGAGGCCTGACCTATACCAGTGTGTGTGTGTGCATGTGTGGTCAATGCTAATAACTCCTTATAAAGGGTCATTTATTAGTTGATATAGTTTTATATTCACAATTATTGTAATCGTTTTGGTTAAATGTTGCTGTACTGATAGATGTGAATGATCATTTTTCATTGGCAGACTATCCATCCATCCATTATCACACCTGCTTAATCCTTTTCACCCCCTCACTGGGCGCAGGGCAGGGCATTACACTATTCAACTAAGCCCAGGACAGGGCGCCAGTCCATCGCTGGGTGCACACATACATACATACACACACGGTCAATTTAGAGTAGCCAATTCACCTGACCTCCATGTTTTTGGACTGTGGGAGGAAACCGAAGTCCCCGGAGGAAACCCACGCAGACACGGGGAGAACATGGAAACTCCGCTCAGATGTGGACTCGAACCCAAGACCTCAGTGCTGAGAGGCGAACGTGCTAACCAGTAAGCCGCCCAATTGGCAGACTATTTAACCTATAAATATAAACATATTTGAGCCAGAAGGCAAAGTTCTCTGTTTACCGGTCAGTCTATGTTCACACCCTCACCTGCTCATGAGCTTTGGGTAGCGACCAAAAGAATGAGATTGTGGATACAAGCGGGTCAAATGAGGTTTCTTCATAGGGTGTCCGGGCTCTCCCTTAGAGATAAAGTGAGGAGTTTGGACATCTGGGAAAGACTGTGTTAGATCACTGTCCAACTCTTTCTGACACACCTACCTTGTTGTTCTATCTTGTAGATAAGACAGTGGCTCATCTGTTGCTTTGTTTTGGTCATCCTCTTGTCCTTCATCAGTGGACACAGGACACTATAGGCTGGATGTTTTGATTGGTGCACTGTTATCAATCAAACAGTGACACTGAGGTCCATTTAGGCTTTCATATTAATAGCTGCAGGCCATAGACGAAATAAGAGAAGATAAATTATTGGTTAATTATATGGCCCTATTGATACTTCTGCTGTTTTTCCAGAATCATGCACACACTGAGTCTTCTCCATATTGCATATTACTCTACTGTGGCAGCAGGATCCCACACAATGACAACCGCCCAGCCCAGCCCTCACTAATGAGACACAACCGTTGGGGTTGTTATAGAAACAGCTCATCAAGTTTGGAGTGTGGCTGAACAGTGCTGGACACTGGACGGCTGTTTGAGTAGACAGGGAAGAGCGAGTTCATTAGCAGTACCGCACATTCACAAGCTCTGCTTCAAAGTGCTCCGTGTTAGCAGATATGGGCTTATAGTTCTACATGTGCAGCATCATTTTTAGGTCATATTCAGGTCAGTTTAGGTCAGATCTGCTCTTTGCAGCTGTGATGGATTCCGTCGACCTCACAAGATCCTTAATAAAACATTTGAAAAATGTCAGAATCTCAAAAAGCAGCCCATTGTTAAAGGAGAACACGGTCTAATTAATGTTCCGTTTGGAGCTTGATTCTTTTTCTAGAACTGTCATTTCTCTAAAAAAATATTTGCAGGTTCTGTTGCTGGCTTCTGGATATGATGCGTCATAATTGGTGGTATTAATAGTGTGCTTCCGTTGTTTTTACTGACTCAGTAGTGTCATGCTAATGCTATCCTGCCACCCCATCTGACTGAGATGGGACTTAATTGCTGGTACCCTTCCATTAAAGAAAGAAAACCCCACAATGGTCACTGAAATAACTTGAAACTGACAAAAGTAATAATGAATAAAAAGTCACAACTAATGAACTAATGCAAATCAGACATTGCTTGTGAATTTTACATTTTAAATAACAAACTGATGAAACTGGCCTGGACAAAAATGATGGTACCCCTAAAGAAGAATGAACATAATCTGACCATATGCTGTGGCCTGAAATTAGCATCACATGTGTTTCTAAACCTAATGGTGGTACGGTGGCTTGATGGTTAACACGTTCACCTCTCAGCGCTGAGGTCTTGGGTTCGAGTCCCCATCTGGGTGGAGTTTCCATGTTCTTCCCATGTCTGCGTGGGTTTCCTCCAGGATCTCCGGTTTCCTCCCACAGTCCAAAAACATGGAGATCAGGTGGATTGGGTACTCTAAATTGTGTGCATGTGCATATTTGCACCCAGCAATGGATTTGCACCCAATCCTGGGCTTAGTTGAATAGTGTAATGCCCTGCTCTGTGCCCAGCAAGGGTGTAGGGGACTAACTGCGACCCTGATGATGATTAAGCAGGATAATAGATGGATGAATGGATGTGTTTCCAAGCTTGTAATCAGGGTTTTTTAAAGGGTCAAGTAGTCACTGTGGTGTTTGGTATCATGGTGTGTACCACAGTGAACATGGACCACAGAAAGAGAAAGACAATTTTTCAAGCAGCTTGATGTTTCTGTGACTACAGTTGCACATTATTCAGAAGTTTAAGGTCCACGGGACTGTAGACAATCTCCCTGGATGTGGCCGCAAGAGGAAAACTGATGACAAATTGAAGAGAAGGATAAAACTACAAATGTGAACCAGAAGAGCCCAGAACAACTTCCAAAGAGATTAGAGGTGAACTCCAAAGTCAAGGTACATCAGTGTCAGATCGCACCATCCGTCACTGTTTGAGTCAAAGTGGACTTCATGGAAGATGACCAAGGAGGACACCACTGTAAGAAAGCCACATTGGAATTTGCCAAAATTCATATTGACAAGCCACAAAGCTTCTGGGGGAAACGTCCTTTAGACCACTGAGACAAAAGTGGAGGATTTTGGCCAGTCACATCAATTCTATGTTCACAGAAGCAAAAATGAAGCACAAAAAAAGAACACTGTACCTACTGTGAAACATGGAGGAAGCTCCATTATATTCTGGGGCTGCATTGCTGCATCTGGCACAGGGTGTTTTCAGTCTTTGCAGGGTCAATGAAAGCTCATGCTTGGTTTCAGTTGCAGGTCATGGGTCCTCCAGCAGGATAATGACCCAAAACACAGCTAAAAACACCCAAGAATGGCTAAGAGTAAAATAGTCGACTAGTCTGTAGTAGCCTTCTGTGAGCTCTGATCTAAATCCTACTGAACAATCTGTGAAAGGAACTGAAACATCTGGAGAAGGTACCCTTCAAACCTGAGACAGCTAAAGCAGTTTGCTCATGTGGAGTGGCCCATAATACCCGTTGATGGGTACAGCAAAGCAGCCCCAAAGCATCAAGGAAATCTGGGCTTCCATAACTCGCAGGCAATGCCACAGGCTGATTGCCTCAATGCCACGTCGCACACAGCCAAGTATTGAAGATTGACATATCGGTTTTGAAAGTACCATATTTTGATTGATTTGATGTGATCCTAATTTCTTTTTTCTGCAAAAACTGAGAAGTAGTTTTGGCTGATTTCTCCACATTATTCTAAATTTTTGGAATGGGTCTGTGTACATATATATACAGTGTATCACAAAAGTGAGTACACCCCTTAGTGAAAGTTCCTGAAGTGTCAATATTTTGTGTGGCCACCATTATTTTCCAGAACTGCCTTAACTCTCCTGGACATGGAGTTTACCAAAGCTTCACAGGTTGCCACTGGAATGCTTTTCCACTCCTCCATGATGACATCACAGAGCTGGTGGATATTTGAGACTTTGCGCTCCTCCACCTTCCGCTTGAGGATGCCCTAAAGATGTTCTGTTGGGTTTAGGTCTGGAGACATGCTTGGCCAGTCCATCACCTTTACCCTCAGCCTCTTCAATAAAGCAGTGGTCATCTTAGAGGTGTGTTTGGGTCATTATCATGCTGGAACACTGCCCTGCCAACCAGTTTCCGGAGGGAGAGGATCATGCTCTGCTTCACTATTTCACAGTACATATTGGAGTTCAACTCCCCAACACCTGCTGCACTCATACAGCCCCAGACCATGGCATTCCCACCACCATACTTGACTGTAGGCATGACACACTTATCTTTGTACTCCTCACCTGATTGCCGCCACACATGCTTGAGACCATCTGAACCAAACAAATTAATCTTCATCATAAGACATGGTTCCAGTAATCCATGTCCTTTGTTGACATGTCTTCAGCAAATTGTGGGATTTCTTGTGTACAGACTTCAGAAGAGACTTCCTTCTGGGTTGACAGCCATGCAATTTGATGTAGTGTGCGGCATATAGTCTGAGCACTTTCAAAGAAGGCATTTGGATGTGACGCTGAGCACGTGCACTCAGCTTCTTTGGATGACCAAAGGGAGGTCTGTTCTGAGTGGACCCTGCACTTTTAAAATGCTGGATGGTCTTGGCCACTGTGCTGCAGCTCAGTTTCAGGGTGTTGGCAATCATCTTATAGCGGAACAATTTGTCTTTTAAGATCCTCAGAGAGTTCTTTGCCATGAGGTGCCATGTTGGAGCTTTCAGTGACCAGTATGAGAGAGTGTGAGAGCTGTACTACAGAATTGAACACACCTGCTCCATATGCACACCTGAGACCTAGTAACACTAACGAGTCACATGACATTTTGGAGGGAAAATGACAAGCAGTGCTCAATTTGGACATTTAGGGGTGTAGTCTCTTAGAGGTGTACTCACTTTTGTTGCCGGTGGTTTAGACATTAATGGCTGTATGTTGAGTTATTTTGAGGGAAGAATAAATGTACACTGTTATATAAGCTGCACACAGACGACTTTTCATTGTGTCAAAGTGTCATTTTGTCAGTGTTGTCCCATGAAAAGATAAACTTACATATCTGCAGAAATGTGAGGGGTGTACTCACTTTTATAATACACTATATATATATATATATTCCCCTCTTGTTAGAATTTAGTAACAAACACAGAGTGTGAAAGCTTGTGCTTTTGCCATTGATGCTGTGGACTGAGTTCATGGCAAAAGAACAGGGCTCATATGGCCTGAGGACCTCTCCTCCTACAATGGACCAAGACCAGAGCTGACATACCAGACTCCAGCACAGCAGTGCAGCTGCAGTCACAATCTCCACAGTGTTGCCCTGTGACAATGAAACATATGTTTCTATTGTAATTTCCTGTTAATATGTTACCATTTTTGTATGCACTGGTCTTCAGAGATGAAATGGAATTAGCCACATGTATGAAAACAACTGTGTAAAGTGTCTGTCAGTCACAGAGAACTCGCTTGCAAACACAGTTTAAATGCTACTCCATTCAGGGCTCCTGGTTAAAGACAGGGCTTCAACTATTACAATATGTTTCAACTTCAACTAAATACAACTTCACAAACAAAGGTTAGCGTATTTATTCTTGTGTGTGTTTTGCTTGCGGGAGAGAGAGATGAGGAGGGATAAATTACATGAGTGATACTGTACATTCTAACAAGCGCATGTGTTCATATGAGTAAACAATCATAAAAACATATTCTTCAGTACTGCAGCACCTGAACCGTAAGCATCCTTAAGTGATGCCCCTTGGGCATCACACCTGGAGCACCGGCCCTGTGTGCATCAGTTCTATCAGTCCGTGTATAACAATGATGCTGGAACTGCGCAGTATACGATAGTGATACGATAGCAGAGACATTTAAAATAGACGGACTTTGGTGACGTGAATTAAACAAAGAAAATTTTTTATAATTTATTAATTTTGTGGGGGCCCGAGTGGCTCAGCGGGCAAAGACGCTACCACTATGACTCGAGGATTGCGAGTTCGAATCCCGGTCATGCTGTTTGCCATCAACAGTCAGGGCCCAAAAGAGTAAAAATTGGCAGTGCTCTCTCTGGATGGGTAGATGACGCTCTCACTCTATCACTCTCACATTGCAATGTTCGCTGGCTCAGGCGTCTACTGATTGATCCAATCAGAGCTGGGGATCCTGCGCTTTCCTCTGAGTACATTAGGCTCTCCAGTGACGGTGGTTCGAAAAGAGGCGGTGGCTGCATCACTCGCAACGGAGGAGGCTTGTGCTTGCCTGCACCCTCCTAGAGTCAGGTACATTGTAAAGTGATGGGGAGAGGCCTAACGGAGGGGATGGGCTAATTGGCTACCACTACATTGGGAAGGGGCAAAAATTGGCAAAAAACCTAGAAATAAATTATTTTTAAAAAATGTATTCATTTTGTAAAAATAAAAAAAATTATAATTTAATTTTTGTAATTAATCGAGTTAATCGTTTCAGCCCAAGTTAAAGATGACAAATCATTTCACATAGCTGTGAGAATGTGTGAAACAGGTATTTTGTGGGTGGAGGATCATTTTCAGCACTGCAGTGACAGTGATGTGGTGGTGGTGTGTTATTGTGTGCTGCATGTGAAGTGCTTTTCAGACAACTTTATAAATCACCCCAAATGACTTTGAAACAGTTCATTACTTTGAGTGGAATTTGTTTTGTACTTCTTTTGTAATTCTTATTTAATTAAACAGCAAAACGAAAATTTGACACTCTTTACACACATTTTAATCATATCTTGTCTCTCACTTCTCGTTATGGCAATTTCCAACAGCCTCATTGAGCTTTGCCCTTTATATCCATATGATGTACTCTTACTGTTCTTCTTCATTGAGCTATATTATGTTTTCTGTTGTCTCCAGGGACTTAATAGACTTATGAACCCTCCCATTTTCTAATTTTGACAAAAGTCCAATAACGGCCTTTGCTTGTCAGAATAAGAAATTAGATATGGGTTTCCTCCGGGGAAATTAACCGTACAGTCACTTTCCAGATCAGGCCCTATTATGTTACCATTAACCTAGTCATTAGAGGAGATGTGGGGCAGAGCACTGTTTGATCTAATTTTAGCATGACATCCTGTTATGCCATGGCCAGTCTCCCTTCCTCGGGCTGCTGAACTTAATGTGGCTCATACTGTGGAGGGCTATTCTTCAGCTGGTGCTGCACGGCTCAGTGTTAACACTGTTCTTTAGCTGCTGCAGGTTTAGTACATGTATGTGGGTTACACAGTTCATAGTACATGCTATCGAGGAAATAATGTTCAGGCTGGACAAAATTCAGTACATTCAGTGCATCGGTACAGTACAGCTTATTGTTGATATGTTCAATACTAGGATGACCTCCCAAAGAGTTCACAAATGCAAGAAAATCATATCTTGGCAAGTAAAAGCATGTTAAAGTAACCAATATATCTGATATATCTCAATTTTACAGTGTTTTAAGGTGCATGTCATCTGAGCATATCCACAGTACTGGGAATTAATTCTTATGGTTTCCATGTAACTTATGCAATTTTTTATAAATTGTATTTAGTGGATATAATTGATGGCATAAATTGTATAAAATTAACACATTTTATCATTTTCATCTGTCGTGTTAGGTTTTTTGTTTTCTAAATCATTGTATATATTTGTTGTTAAATTGGGTAACTTTTTAGCTTGCATAAGTTACGGTTTCCATTTAACAGGCACATATCAAATATTGTAGGTTGGACCATCAGGAATGAAGTTTACAGTGTATCACAAAAGTGAGTACACCCCTCACATTTCTGCAGATATTTATATCTTTTCATGGGACAACACTGACAAAATGACACTTTGACACAATGAAAAGTCGTCTGTGTGCAGCTTATATAACAGTGTCCATTTATTCTTCCCTCAAAATAACTCAACATACAGCCATTAATGTCTAAACCACCGGCAACAAAAGTGAGTACACCCCTAAAAGACTACACCCCTAAATGTCCAAATTGAGCACTGCTTGTCATTTTCCCTCCAAAATGTCATGTGACTTGTTGTTACTAGGTCTCAGGTGTGCATAGCGAACAGGTGTGTTTAATTTTGTAGTACAGCTCTCACACTCTCTCATACTGGTCACTGAAAGTTCCCACATGGCACCTCATGGCAAAGAACTCTCTGAGGATCTTAAAAGATGAATGTTTGCACTACATGAAGATGGCCAACACCCTGAAACTGAGTGGCCAAGATCATCCAGCGTTTTAAAAGAGCAGGGTCCACTCAGAACAGACCTCGCGTTGGTCATCCAAAGAAGCTGAGTGCACAATATGAGAGATCTGATTTCGGAGTGTCTAATTTAGCTTACTTGGACATGTTCACACATTTTGTGACAAGTTTAATTTTGAAGTTCCATGTCCCAGAACTGTTCTCAGTACTGTGGATGTGCTCATCTGTCAATGTAGTGACAAGTGAAAAAATGTCTATAAGTTGAATAGTGTAATAAGCTTGCAACATTTTACTATACACTTTGTCTGTACAGGCAATAAAACACCAGTAACATGTGACTCATCATATACATTGGTACGTATATTTTCGTGTCAAGGTGTCGGCTACGTTAAGGACATAAATTAGACGCGACCAGGAAATTCTCACACTACAGACAACAACGTCTTATAACTGAATTACGTGATTGCACTACATTGTTTCGACTTTTACATATCTAAAAGGAGACACTTAGACACTAAAACTTATGTACTTATCCTTGGTTTCAGTGTACAATGACCACAAAATAACGGACATGTCTGTTTCACATATCATTTTACAACGTTCGAATAATGTGATAAGTTGAATATCTGTAAAAA
>BRDA01081115.1:0-13878 GCA_036984385.1 Crenuchus spilurus | reverse complement strand
TTATTTTAATTTAAGATATTTTGTAATTAATTAATTTAAATGTATTTTATTGATTGGATGAACTCTGATTTGCCTAAAGATGTATTTTTGTCTGTCTGATTGAATGCTTGGGTTAACAAAATAAATCAGACGTTACTCGACAGTTACTCAGTACTTGAGTAGTTTTTTCACCAAACACTTTTTTACTCTTACTCAAGTAATTATTTGGACAACTACTTTTTACTTTTACTTGAGTCATATTATTATGAAATAACAGTACTTTTACTTGAGTACAATTTTTGGCTACTCTACCCACCTCTGGTTGCTGTAGTATAAAGATGTTTGTGATCTTTTATTTGGTGAGCAGCTCAAGCAAATTACAGTGACTTAAGAAGTTGAACTGAAAAGTAAAAACATTTAGTGGATGTTCTCAGATACATACATACCTGTAGATTGTGTTGTAGTGGGACGTGTGGAGAGAAAGACTGTGGTAGATGTAACGACTGTGGTGGGTGTTGAATCATCTAAACAAATGAAATATTAAAGAAATTAGCCTGTTGTATTTGTTTACTTTTGAAAATAGACTTGAACATCTTTTTGATGTCATAGATAATGTATCCTGCAGGCTAAACATCAATATCTTACTGACGTTTGAGTCCCAAAAATATAGGGCACCCTCTTGTGGCACAAATCTGAGTTGTAAGAGCCTACATCATGTCTCTTTAGTGCTGTGCAGCCTGAAATAAATTATTTCTGGCACTAAAAATATGAACAGTGCTCGGTTTGGGGGTCCAGTAGACAGACTGGCTCATTTGTGAAGGCAGGTTATAGATTTTGGAGCAACATTTGCTGCCATCCAGACATTGAAGGTCTTGGTTCAACAAAAACAAACCAAAAGAGCGAGTGGCTTAGTGGACTAAGTCACTTAGACTTTGATCAGAGCATCGTGAGTCTGAATCTCGGTCATGCTGCTGACCATTAACAGGGTGGGAAGATGTTTCTGTGCCCCCATCACTACCACCAGGCAACATCCGCCTGCCTCAGGTGTCTGTTAGGTGATGTATCAGTGATGGGGATCCTGTGATTTCCTCCGAGTGTACTGGCAGTTCAGCAACAATGTATCAGCAGCTGGAAAAGAGGCAGAGCCTGACTTCACATCAGAGGAAGTCTGTACTACTCTTCACCCTTCTACAGTCAGGGACATTACAAGTGATTGGGAGAGTTTTAGAAGATGGGTGGGCCGAATGGCTACTACCACATTGGGAGGAAAATGGTTCAAAAATAAGACCATAAGAACAACACTGGAAAACATTTCACATTCAAATCTACAGCTGTTGGTCTCCTCAGGTCCTTAAGTGTTAAAAATGTCCCTTTTTTGCAAATTTTTACAAAATACTGCTGGAATCTCCTTCTAAATGATCACCCATTTCAAACCCTAATCAAACTTCTCTCATTTGATTTTGTGTTGAACTGTTTTATATATAAATACCATGTTTCAGTGCACATAATCATATCGTTGTTTTGTAGATGGTATTTAGTACATTTAGTCCTTTGTGTTTAGGTTTTGATCAGCGTCCCACATTTTTTGGAAATGAGGTTACAACCTGAGACAGTCTGACATCAGCTTATTATGTCCAACATTTTATAAATAAAAGGTCATTTTAGTATATTTATATACAAGTAAAATAAACTCTTATTGACTCCTAAATCTTTAGTATTTTGAATGTCTGGACTACTTACAGAGCAGCAGGGTCAGATGTCTCGTCAGGTATTTATGACTTACAGCATCTTTAAGTTATAAAACCTTGTATGTTTGCATATTTTACAGCTTGTAACTTTGAACAAAATGATAAAGTTTTTGGCTTATTGGATCCAGAGTTATTACACACAAAACCTGGCATATAAAACTAGGAGAAGTGATGAATTTTGGGTGTTTTTTTTTGTTGAGTTTCCTGTTGGTGTAAAATGTCAGTCTGGTTGGAGGAGACATTAGTCCAGGGGCTCTCAGTACAAAACCTCCCTTTAACTCTTAAGGAACTCCATCTGATACTCTGCTGTTGGCGAATTTCAGAGCTGTCCTTTTTTCTCCTATCTGCTGCATTCTTGTTGCGACGGTTCATTTTGTTAGGATGGGTTAAGCCTACTGGGTAAGTACTTAACAAATAATTTCAAAGAACTAAGGAGGCGGATGCACGTGCAGATAAAATGAAATAGATATTTATTAAAGAAGAGAAATAACAAAAACTAAGACTGAGAATAAAAACAAAACAAAGGCAATGCAAAATCTAGGGGAACAACATGACATAAAGACAGAATACTTACAACAAATGAACCATCGGGTAGTGAGACAAACACAGAGCTTATAAAGACAGAGACTGATGAACTAAACAAGACACACCTGAGACTGATAATTGACATGGACTGACAGGAAGACCAAATAAGGGCATAAGGAAGTGACTAAACAAGAAGGTGCAAAACATAACCTGACCACAAGATGGAGACAAAAGACTGAACAAAGACTGGGGATTCCTGACAAATGAAACAGTAAAATCAGTGAAATTTACTAAATTTGAATGTACTTGACGGTAATACTTAACTTAAGATGGCTGTTGAGCCACAGAAGAAAACAGGAATGAGGAAGTAAACATACTTGTACAAAGACAGAGTGATGTTTTAGCTGTGGCCGACTCTTAAAATGACTTTTACTGTTATTTTAGGGGTGCTGGGACAGGGGCTGGCCATGCTTATGCTTAATGGTGAAGGTTTGGTGATCGCGGTTCCTGACATTAAGCTTTATGAAGCATAAAAAGCATTTTTGGAGCTTTATTATAGGACGTGACTTTTTGAAACTTGAAGGTTTTTGAAGGTTTAGGTCTGTTGACTGTGGAGATGTGGATCATGTTGGTGACTTATTAGACTTAGAACAGGACTATGAGACATACAGCAGGTTCTAAGTGTTAATTCACACTGATTAAGAGAATTTATTCTACACAGACAAATGAAAATGAGTGAAAACTCAAACTCACCAGTTTTAACCAATAAGAGAATCTCAGTGTAAACATCAGGAATAAGAAAAGATCTCTTTATTCCACACCAGTAAGTTCCTCCATCCTCTGGTCTCAGGTGAGTGATGGTGATGGTGAAGACTCTGTGTGTTGTGTTGTCAGTCAGAGAGAATCTCTGATCTTTAGGAGGAGATCCAGACTGAACAGGAATGTCTTTACCATCTAATGATAGAGCAGAACATTCACCTCTGCAGAGATACTTTCTGTTGGACTCATATCCAGCATCATAGAAGCATTTGATCTGAACTGATTTATTCCTCAATCCAGTTACAGTAGTTACATCACCACTGACTCCACCTGTTAAAGAAAATATAAATAAACATCCAGTAAAGAGATAACGAGACAAAAAAGATTTAGTGCTGAAGTCCTGTTTTAGGTTTTGTGTAACTTGGGACGCTTTCTACAAATCTAAAAAAAATTTAAATGTAATTAATTTACATGAAACTTTAACAGACAAAAGCACAATGACAAGATTTTCAGTGTTTTCAATGACAAAATTTTAATTTATTAGATAATAGGGCTGTGCATCTGTCCAATAAATGACAATCCGATATGTATCTCGATTCATGCGGTACGATACGATTCAGAAACTATATATTTTAAATTGGACCGATTCGGTTTGATTCAATTAGATTCAGTAGGATTTTGATACAATTGGGTTCAGTATAATAAGGTAGGAAATAATACAAGTTACTTGTTTAAAATAGATAATTTTACATTATCATTCAACATAAGTTATTACTAAAAATGTGTTTTTGCTTTCAGACAGATTAATGAAATACTAGAGAACTAGTAAAGTTGTATTTGACATGTGAAGTCAGAAACAGTTAAATACTGTGGCGTTGGGATGTGGTACCAGGGCTCCAATGTTTTAATCAAGTCCCCAAAGTTTCATTCTCTACCACACAGTCTGGTCTTAAGTCTTTGACAATAAACCGGGCTATTGAGCCCATTATTACTTTGGCTCTACCTGAGTTGTGGTCGAGTTTTGGCTGAAGAAGTCCTGTTTTTCTGTGTTTTAGTCCTGCCGTGTCTTTGGGCTAGCTGTGCTAGCGTCCTCATCACCACTTTCACCATGTCGTCTCACCAAATGAGTGGTGAGGTTTGTTGTAATACCGGTGTATTTGAATGCAACTTGGCATTCTTTGCAAACAGCAACGATTTTGTCTAGTTTTCCGTTCTTCATGTAAAAACCGAACTTGACTGTGACGCAGGGTTGCCAGGTCCAACAAAAATATCCAGCCCAAAGTTAGTCTAAAACCTGCCGTTCAGAAGCTTAAACTAGCCCAAAATATATGTCTGTCACACGTTTGAAGCAAATGGCAAAACAATTATGAGTGTATGACTTAGTATTTTGTTTATAAGGTATCAAACTTTGAAAAATTTGTTTATCAGTCCATCAAACCTTTTTCTTTTCCCAGTCGTTTCAATACCGTCTCCAGTATTTCCCCATTTACCTGCTCAGAATTGGTGATTCTCAGTTCAAAGACAATGTTTCTCAGTGTAAGACTGTAAAGATTTCAGGTCTTTCAGCATCTACAGTTCATAATATCATACAAATATTCAGGTTATAAAATCTCAGTGTGTAAAGCCCAAAAGAGGAAACCACTGCTAAACCTGTGAACATTCAGCCCTCAGATGTTATTAATTGAGAAATTGTCAAGCTTCAGTGATGAACCTGGACTAAAGACTGTGAAAACATGTTCTGTAGTGAGATGAGTCCATGTTTAGGCTTTTTTTTTGGGGAAGAACGGCTGACAGAGTTGATGTGCCAGCATCAAACATCCAGACTTTTAACAATGAACAAACAAAAAACAGCATCTTTGCCAACAGCATGGGTGACCTGCATATCTGTGAAGGTACCATTGATGGTTTATATGGATATTTTGTAGAGACAACGCTGACGTCAAGATGACATCCTTTTTCAGGAACTCAGGATGACAATGTCAGACCTGATTCTGCACATGTTACAACAGTGTGGCTTCATAGGCATGGAGTGTTTGACTGACCTGTCTAGATCTGCCTCATTTTGACAATGTCTGGAGCATCATGAAGAGGACAATCAGATCATGCAAACCACAACCTATTGAGCAGCTCAAGTCTTATTTACAGCAAGAACGGACTAAAATTTTACTTTTAAAACTCAAAACAGGTAGTATCTTCAAATATAAATAAAAGAAAATGTGATGTAATGCAGTAGTAAACATTTTGCTGCTATTTTATAGGAAGTAATTTCTAAATGTGTTTGGCAGTGAAAACTCTGTTCTAGTCTATGGGGAAAATGACCCTTAGGCTAACCCTGGGTTGTTTCACTACCGCTGCACTACTCAGGTTATGAGAGTTTGGTAATGCCCCAATGTAAACGAGTGAAATTTTAAAGGACTCACAGGCAGCATGAGAACTAGGTGAATACTGACAAACAATAAAAACATTTGAGTGTGCTGGAGAGTGAGGTGTGGCCAAACTAGAACAGTCCAATGGGAGAAATAATAAAACATATTATTAAAACATACTAACACAATGGCTAAACTATCCGGCACTGTGGAACTAACCCATCAGAATGACCCAACAGCTTCAACCCAGCACTTGGAAAGAGAAAAATAACCCAGCATAGAGATGAAGCTGTGTCTGTAGTCAAGCCTCTACAGTTGTACCATTCTATCGCAATCATAACTCGAGCATTAATATGCAGAACTGCATTATATGTTCCATTAGCTAGTGCGTAATAACACTTATCAATAAAATCACTTACACTTAAGGTCTCTTACGTCATTACAGTGTCATTTACTTTATTACTCAATGTATGTGTTACTTATATAAGTAGGCTTCAAATAAACTTTCTGGTTCTGAAGTCTTAAAACTAACACAGACTTAAAACTCACCAGGCACAAGGATGATGATGATGATGGTGGTGACGAAGATGATGGTCATATTTAAAAGATCTGACAGGACTGTTGATGATAAAGCAGGACTAACTGGACTCTTGAGAATGTGTTTATGATGAGTATTTAAAACAGTTCCTCATTTGACACTGACGCTGCTAACCACTTCCCTGTCAATGCTTAAAGAACGTAGGATGACAGAGCAGAGGGTAAGTGTACACAAAGTGCAATGTTTATGTGCTCTAACATTTACACATGTCATGTCATGTCACACTGTCATCGCTTCGTGAAGTGACGAGTCACTTCTCTCCAATGCCATCTGTCTCTGGTTGCTTGTAGCAGGCTAGCACCTGATAATCCAGTCCACGTCTTGATGTTATCCATCCAGGTTATTCTTGGTCTTCCACGTCTTCTGACTCCCTCCACAAGTCCAGTCATAACACTTCCTTCAATGCTCTCATGTGCTGCCTCATCACATGACCGAAGTAACGTAACTTGCGGGATTTAACGTGCATCAGTAACTCCTTTTGAGTTTTAGCATCTCATAGACTTGCTCAGTGGTCATCATCTTCATCCATGAGATCTTCAGCAACTTCCTTTTACTTTGTACATTTAAAAAAATGTAAAAAAAAAAAAAAACATTTAGACAGCATTTGGTACAAATTGCCCAGTGATATATTCTAGACTCTCTGTACAAATTTCCCAATGATCCATACACAGTTCTAACCTCAGTACAAACCTTTTGATGATGCATTTGCAGTTCTAGACTCTCAGTACAAATATCCCCATGATGCATACACAGTTCTAGATTCTAAGTCCAAATCTCCCGATGATGCATACATAGTTCTAGACTCTCAGTACAAATCTCTTGATCATGCATACACAGTTCTAGACTTCGTACAAACCTCCTGATGATGCATTTGCAGTTCTAGACTCAGTACAAATCTCCTGATGATGCATACACAGTTCTAGATTCTCAGTCCAAATCTTCTAATGATACATATGCAGTTCTAGACTCTGTACAAATCTCCAGATGATGCATGCCATCCTGGTCCAGATGCAGCAAAACAGGCCCAAACCCTGATACTGCCACCACCATGTTTCACAGATAAGTTATGCTGGAATTCAATGTTTTCCTTTCTCCAAACATAACACTTTTCATTTAAATCAGTTCTGTTTTGGTCTCATCTGTCCACAAAACATTCTTCTAATACTTGTAGTCTTCTGGCTTGTCCACGTGATCTTTAGCAAACTGCAAATGAGCAGCAATGTTCTTTTTGGAGAGCTGTGACTTTTTCCTTACAACCCTGCCATGCACACCATTGTGGTTCAGTGTTCTCCTGATGGTGGACTCATGAACATTAACATTAGCCAATGTGAGAGAGGCCTTCAGTTGTTTAGAAGTTACCCTGGAGTCCTTTGTGACCTCGCTGTCTATTACACGCCTTGCTCTTGCAGTGATCTTTGTTGGTCGACACTCCTGAGAAGGTCTTGAATTTCCTCCATTTGTACACAATCTGTCTGACTGTGGATTGGTGGAGTCCAAACTCTTTAGAGATGGTTTTGTGACATTTTCCAGCCTGATGAGCATCAACAATGATTTTTCTGAGCTCCTCTTTGACTGACTTTGATAGATCCCTGTTCTTTAAATATAACAGGTGCCCACTCACACATGATTGTCATCCTATTGATGTAAAACACTTGACTCTAATTTCACCTTCAAACTAACTGCTAATCCTAGAGGTTCACATACTTTTACCCTCCACTGTATAATTATTCATCTTGAGGGTCACTTATACACATTCTCTGTATATGAAATGTAAACATGCTGCTTGCTAACTTCTGCTTTTCTGCAACACTCCACCACGACTGCACGTCTGAGTCACGTCTTCAGACTCTGTGGTTTCCAGCTACAACTGCCACAACATCACAGTTAACATGTAAATAAAATGAAATGATTCTCTGTATACTTTACTCTTCAATGTTCAGGACCTCCATAGAGCTGGTGAATCATCCTCAGCAACCCTGATGTGGTGGTGGTGTGTTAGACTACATCAGACAACGCAGAGCTGCTAATGTTTTTAAACACCTCAGTGTCAGGACTAGAGGACCAACACAAACTGCTGAGCTTCTGTCTGTGACTTTACATCTACAGTCGTGGCCAAAGGTTTTGAGAATGGCACAAATTTTGGTTTTCACAAAGTTTGCTGCCTCAGTATTTTCAGAACCTTTAGTCAGATGTTTATAAGGTATAATGAAGTATAATTATAAGAATTACATAAATTAAAATTTTTTTAAAAATAAAGACTTCTTATTTACAGTGTTGACCCCTCTTCTTTAAGACTTCTACCGTTCATCTCAGCATGCTGGATATCAGCTTCTGGGTAAAATCTTAGGTAATGGCAACCCATTCTTGATTATTCAGAGCTTTGAGTTGATCAGAGTATGTGTTTTTTTGTTTGTCCAGCCCCTTTTTAAGGATTGAACACATTCTCAGTAGGATTGAAATCTGGAGAGTTTCTTGGCCATGTACCCAAAATGTAAATGTGTTGTCACTTGGTTATCTCTCCTGGATCATTAGGAAAAGTAGCTTTTGGAGGATGTTTTGATATCATTCCTTATTCATGCTGTGAAGCAAACGAGTTATACAGAACAAGTACTCTGACTGTAAGAAGGGCCTGGTTATGATTAAGAAAAGACTGATAATTAAAATAATACCACAAAATAAAACACAGCAGATGATTTAAGACTGAAGTACATATTTTATTTCAAATAATTCATAATTTAAATATTATTAATTTCAAAATGCACAAAAAAAATAAAAACTGAAGCTATGTAGGCCTTGAATCTGATAAATACTAAGAAAAAAAACATTTTAGAGCTCTGGTGGACTCCCAGCAAGCACACAAACATTGAAATAACGTTGATATTTCGGCAGATACACCAGGAACGTTTTCCAACCAATACTAAACATCTCTACAACATTTTACTATAAAGGTTTAATAAACATCTGGACTAAACATTGATATAATGTTTAATTTCATTTAGACCAGGTTTTCCAATAAAATATTATAAACTACAGTATTGATATATACACCCAGCACTTAACGTTGTTTAAGCATTGAAACAATGTTTTGCCAAAACATTTAAAAGACATTTAATTTTCACCCAGAATGAACATTTTTTAAACGTTCGGGGATAACGTTGTCTAAACATTAGGATCTAAACATTCCTAAAATGTTCACAATCAAACATTTTCTAGACGTTTAGTAATCATTAAATTCACTTTTAAAGAAAACCAAAATAATGAAGGTTCCTCCCAGCAAGCGCTTAACGCTGTTTAGGCATTGAAACAAGACGTTTAATTTTCACCCAGAATGAAAATGTTTTTGACGTTCGGGATAATGTTGTCTAAACATTAGGATCTAAATAATGGTACCTTAATTATTGCCATTAGTTAATATTATACACTTTATAATTATTGCCATTAGTTAATATTATACACTTCATAATTATTGACATTAGTTAATATTATACACTTTATAATTATTGACATTAGTTAACATTATACACTTCATAATTATTGACATTAGTTAATATTATACACTTTATAATTATTGACATTAGTTAACATTATACACTTTATAATTATTGACATTAGTTAACATTATACACTTTATAATTATTGACATTAGTTAATATTGCTAATGGACCTAGTAATATGTTAAAAATACATATCAGCATAACTAGGAACCTTCATTATTTTGTTTTTCTTTAAAAGCTAATTTAATCATTATTAAACGTCAATGCCTAAACAACGTTAAGTGCTTGCTGGGCTGAATCTGATCGGTTGGTGTTGGGATTTGGCTCTACTAGACTGAATCTGATTGGTTGGAGTCAAGGGCGTAACTTTGGGTCCAACATTGGGGGGGTTGAGCTGTCTACCTATTTATTTATTTATTAAATCATTTTCTTTTCTAAAAGGATTCAGGAGATTTTGGGTTAACTGTATTAGAAATACATTGTAATGCTTTTACTATGTATTTATTTAACTTTCTTCTTTCTTTTACCAAATATAATAAATACAGTATTTTACAGCAGTCTGTTCTCCACCGAGCATGTGAGAGTTTAATTAAACATTAAACTCTTTACTATTAAACACGTTCTGTAGAGAAAAAGGTTTTAACTTGATGTGTTAATGAGTCTCATCCTGGACATTTATGGGACTCTCATCTTCAGTCCTGTTATCAGTACTAATATTAGTTATTAATAACTAAATACATAAAATGTTGTGTGTGTAAAACTATATACTTGTTTAATGGGTTTAGTTTATTACATATTACAGGTATTGTACTGTACTGTGTGTGCAAATAACCACTTTTATCTTTTTAATACCCACATGGCTACTTATTATGATAATTTATTCACACAGAGAGAGAGAGAGAGAGAGAGAGAGAGAGAGAGAGAGAGAGAGAGAACAACTTGCTGAATACTTATATATCATATATTATTTTTATATTGATTGAATCAAACATTATTACTCCTGTAGATGGATATCAGAAGTTTTTTGCTCGCAGCAGTTTTGCCCTGGCTAGGCTACCTCAACCTGTGTCTATGGCGTTAACGCTACATTAGCTAAAGTTAATCCTTGTAGCAAAACAGCTGAAATAACAGCGTTGGGTGATACCAACTTTTTGTGGGGAAAGGGGGGGGGTTACATTACCAAATGATTAAACATGCTAGTATTTTACCCAAAATTGATTATGAATAAAGAAAATTAACACGTTATTAATGAAAGATGTTTGTGTAAATTGAAATTATGTGACTTTATTGGGGGGGTTATAGTGATTGGATCAGATTATAACCCCCCTATCCCCCCTGCAAATTACGCGCATGGTTGGAGTTGGGGTCTTGGCTCTACTAGACTGAATCTGATTGGTTGGTGTTGGAGTTTAGGCTATAGTACACTTAATCTGATTCATAAGAGTTGGGGTTTAGGCTTTGGTAGACTGAATTTGATTGGCCGATGTTGGGGTTTAGGCTCTGGTAGACTAAATCTGATTTCTTGGTGCCAGGTTTTAAGGTTTGGTAGGCTGAATCTGATTGGTGCACGTTGGGATATTTGGGATTTAGACTCATTGAATCAAATTAGTAAGTTTTGTGGAATTAAATCTGATAAACTGAATCTGATTGATTCATATTAGGTTTTATGCTCTGGTAGACTGAATCTGATTGGTTAAAATTTGGGTTTATGCTCTGGTAGACTGAATCTGATTGGTTCATATTAGGTTTTATGCTGTGGTAGACTGAATCTGATTGGTTAAAATTTGGGTTTATGCTCTGGTAGACTGAATCTGTTTGGTTCATATTAGGGTTTATGCTCTGGTAGACTGACTCAGATTGGTTGGTCTTGGGGTTAAGGCTCTGGTAGACTGATTCAGATTGGTTAGTGTTGGGGTTAAGGCGCTGGTAGACTGAATCTGATTGGTTGGTCTTGGAGTTAAGGCTCTGGTAGACTGATTCAGATTGGTTAGTGTTGGGGTTAAGGCGCTGGTAGACTGAATCTGATTGGTTAAAATTAGGGTTTATGCTCTGGTAGTCTGAATCTGATTGGTTGGTCTTGGGATTAAGGCTCTGGTAGACCAAATCTGATTGGTAGGTGGTAGGTATAGCATGACTGATTAAACCCATTGGCACACTATTGCAGACTGAATTGATCATGACGCTGTAGAGATTCTCAGCTGCATCGTTTTCTTCATTGGTTTCACCCTATAAAAATAATCACAATATGAATTCCAGAGCGCTGTTGACAAATAAATAGTCCACTAAATATTCAGTGTCCTTCACTTACCAAGTGAGTAGTTGTGTTGCTTTCCACTGCAACTCCGCTGAGAGAATCTGGAATATAAAGAAATGTTTTTGCTTGTTTATTGTTGATATTTAGTCTTGTAAGTGTTTGTACACTTAAGTATTATATAATTACCTGTTACTGCTATTTTATTTCTTCGTTTATAGCCTAGCACTAAAGTAGTGACAGCGATTCCAGAGACCAGCAGTGAAGAACACACATACAGACTGATAAAACCTGGAATAACAGATTATTATTATTATTATTATTATTATTATTATTATTATTATTATTATTATATTACTTCAGCTGACATTAATTTGTGTCATCTTTACATTTACTGGCAAGTATATAAAGCATAAACCCAACACAAATTCAGTTATGTCCTGAAACTAAATGCAAAACAATAAGATTCAGATGAAAAAGAACTTTTCAGATTAATTTTACAAAAGACTGACACCAAACACTTATTAGATAGACACTAAACCACTACACCATCCAATCAGATTCTACCTCAGTGTAAAAACTAATACTAACCAATCAGATTAAGTTTAGCAGAGTCTAAACTCCAACACCAACCAATTGGATTCAGACTAACAGCCTCCAACAACAACCAATCAGATTCAGGTTACAAGAGTCTAAACCTCAAAATCAACCGACCTGATCAGATTCAGTCTATCAAAGTCTAAACCCCAACACCAACCAATCAGATTCAGTCTATCAGAGTCTAACCCCAACACCAACCAATCAGATTCAGTCTATCAGAGTCTAAACCCCAACACCAACCAATCAGATTCAGTCTATCAGAGTCTAAACCCCAACACAAACCAATCAAGTTCAGTCTATCAGAGTCTAAACCCCAACACAAACCAATCACATTCAGTCTATCAGAGTCTAAACCCAACACCAACTAATCAAGTTCAGTCTATCAGAGTCTAAACCCCAACACCAACCAATCAGATTCAGTCTATCAGAGTCTAAACCCCAACACCAACCAATCAGATTCAGTCTATCAGAGTCTAAACCCAACACCAACCAGTCAGATTCAGTCTATCAGAGTCTAAACCCCAACACCAACTGATCAAATTTAATCTGTGTCTAATTAATTTGTTTAAAACTAAATATTTTAATGATTTCAGACAATACAGTCTCCAAAATCAGCTGAATGAAAACAGCAATAGTTCATCCAACAGGCTAAAGAACTTGCAGAATATTCTATCTGCATAAGGAGCACTACTGTCTAGATATTGCTTTAAGTTTTGGAAAATCAGAGCATCAGATGATCTGTTTGTACCGTACATGTACCTGTAGAAGGAGTCGGGTGATGCTCTGATGCACTGATGGCAAAGGGTTGAGTAGAACTTTCTGATGAATAGAAATTCACATAGAATTAAAAATTCGTAGCTGTCCAACCCCTGATCTCATTTAGACAATCATGTAAGGTATGAGCTTGGTAACCGTTCATCTCAAAAGATTCTGATTAAACAATTTAACAATTTATTTGGCAGCAATCAGACTCATCACTAATATGTAAAAACAGACTTCTGAAAAAGAAAAATATTTGGTGTGTATAGTTCAGATGTGAATGTCAACATGAGGAACAGCAGTGAAGCTGAATAATATTTACACACTGCCTGATGATGCCCCCTGGCTGTGACTGGTTGAATTTCAATATGCAAATTAGGACATTTAAACTGGTAATAGTCTTTTATTAAACTTATCACTCACATCTGTCTGTTTTCATAAATAAAGTGAGCTGTTAATAGTGTCCTGACTATGTTTATGTGACTAAACATGTTAAATAAACTTCAGAGACGACATGCTGAGACTGTTGAGTAAGACTGACTGACCTGTTGTTAGAAAAGTAGACGGCTGTGTAGATTCACTCGGAGGAGCTGTTGAAGGAACTTCTATGGAGTGAGAACCAACATTAGTTTACAGATTACCAAAGCAGACTAAACTAAAGTGTCTGATAAAACACTGTTCATGGTTTGGGTTGAGGTTATAGAGTTAGGACCAGGATTAGTCTTAACCTCAGTATTTATGTTAGGACCAGGATTAGTCTTAACCTCAGTATTTATGTTAGGACCAGGATTAGTCTTAA
>BRDA01081113.1:0-10565 GCA_036984385.1 Crenuchus spilurus | reverse complement strand
CGGGGCTCCAATGTTTTAAACAAGTCCCCAAAGCCCTCATTCTCCACCACACAGTGTGGTCTTAAGTCTTTGACAATGAACCGGGCTATTGAAGCTGTTATTATTTTGGCTCTACCTGAGTTGTGGTTGAGTTTTGGCTGAAGAAGTCCTGTTTTTCTGTTTGTCATGCCGTGTCTTTGGGCTAGCAGTGCTAGTGTCCTCATCACCACTTTCCTCATGTCGTCTCACCAAATGTTCTCCGTTCTTCATTTAAAGACAGAACTTCTTCTAAACTTTAGATTATAAGCTAGGCGGAGCGTTGTACAGTATATATGTGGTTGGACACATTTGTCTTTCAAACGTGACTGTAATGAGTATTGCGACAGTTCGAGAGAGAGAAAGAGAGAGAGAGAGAGAGAGGGGAGGGGGGCGTGAGATGGAGGGGGAGAGAGAGAGAGAGAGAGAGAGAGAGAGAGAGAGAGAGAGAGAGCAGCAGAAGCACATCAGTAACACGAAACCAATTGACAACTCTTGAATCGGGCCATCGGCCGGTTCACTTTACAAATAGACCGATTCAGGGGTCCATGTACCGATGCACTCACATCGTTTAAGTCAAAATCGGTCTTCTGATTCAAATCGGTTATTTTTTACACCCCTAGTGCATACACACACACACACACACACACACACACACACACACAGAGAATTTAGCATAAAGTTTGACTGTAACTTTACATTTGTGTAGATGAGTAAGCAGTGAAAGCTCACAGTGTAAACACATAAATCAGACTGAACCAAAACAGTGACAGTTACAATATGTTCTTATTGTGTTTGAGGAGAACTGTGTCGAAAGGCGTAACAATTCCTCAAGTAATTCAAGTTACTCGATTACAAAAAATGACGGTGTAATTTTCTCCGCCTCGAGTAATCGTTTATTGTTTCGGGCAAGGAAGTCCCAGGACATGCTGGAGAGATTATATCTCTCAGCTGGCCTGGGAATGCTTTGGAATCCTCCCATATGAGCTAGAAGAAGTTGCTGACGAGAAGGACGATTGGTCTACTTTGTTTGGGTTGTTACGGATAAGCAGAAGATGGAGGGATGGATGAATAATTGTATTTGGTTTAGTTTTATTGTCATATATTTGAACTAATGATGGCAGGGTGAATTTGTCATTATTATTTCCATACATACACATTACACTTATATAGCGCCTTTCTAGACACCCAAGGACGCTTTACAATCAACACACTTCATATACACACACTCCGGCGACAGCCAGTCGCACACAGCGTACTCTCAACCGGAAGTGACCGTCCACTTGGAGGACTGCATTGAGCACTAGGGGGATCACCCAGGACAGAGTGCCAACCATATCTGGGCAAACATACATACATACATTCATACACAGACATACACACACCAGGGTCATTTTAGAGTAGCCAATTCACCTGATCCCCTTGTTTTTGGACTGTGGGAGGAAACCGGAGTCCCCGAAGGAAACCCACGCAGACACGGGGAGAACATGGAAACTAAGCCACCGTGCTGCCCCACGTCAGTTTAATTAACAGTCTAGTTTCAACAGTGCAGCCTATCTTATTATAAGGCAGCCTAGTTTATTACTGTAGCATTTGAAGTAGAAACTCAATGTAATGTAACAAATACAAACTCCAACCCAAATTCATTAGGCTGCTATTTTTGTCAACATTCTGTAAGGTTTTTCCAATCTCATACCAGTTAACCAACTCGCATGCGGGTGGAGTATAGATGGATCAATTTCTCCTAATTCTTATGTGTGTGGGTTGGACTTGTCTTCAACAATTAGTGTTTGGCTGCTTGATAGCTCAGTTCAGTGTTGAGCCAGAAAGGCATTGATTTGTTGTATCATGCCAATAACTTAAGATGAATTATTACAGTAATGCTATAAAACCCTCAGCCTAAACACAGAATCCCTCTCTCTCTCTCTCTCTCTCTCTCTCTCTCTCTCTTTCTCTCTCTCTGTCTATGTCTTTCTCTCTCTCTCTCCCATTCTCTCTCTCTCTCATTATATCACTCTATCTCTCTCTCTTCTCTCTATTTATCTCTCTCTATCTCTTTTTTCTCTCTCTCATTCTCTCTCATTCTCTCTCTCTCTCTCTCTCTATCTCTCTCTCTGTCTATGTCTTTCTCTCTCTCTCTCTCTCTCTCATTATATCACTCTATCTCTCTCTCTCTCTCTCTCTTCTCTCTATTTATCTCTATCTCTTTTTTCTCTCTCTCATTCTCTCTCTCTCTATCTCTCATTCTCTCTCTCTCTGTCTATGTCTTTCTCTCGCTCTCTCTCTTTCTCTCTGTCTATCTATCTCTTTCTCTCTTTCTCTCTCTCTCATTCTCTCTCTCTATCTCTCATTATATCTCTCTCTGTCTATCTATCTCTTTCTCTCTCTGTCTCTCTCTCTCTCTCTATTTATCTCTATCTCTCTCAGCTATCTATCTCTCTTTCTCTCTCTCTCATTCTCTCACTCTATCCATCTCTATCTCTCTCTCTCTCTCTATCTCTCCCTCTCATTCTCTCTCTTTCTCTCTCTCTGTCTATCTATCTTTCTCTCTCTCTCTCTCTCTCTCTCTCTCTCTCTCTCTCTCTCTCTCTCTCTCTCTCATTCACTCTCTTTCTCTCTCTCTCATGCACACATAAAAAGACTACCAACTTTACAGTGCTGAATTATTTTTAGAACAAGCTCTCTTTCAGTGAGGTCTGTTAATTCCCAAACACACAGCACGTCAAACATTTATACTGTTGAGTCATTTCAGCATTAATAAGCCTTTCTCTCTCCAGAGAGACATTTCCAAGCTTTCTCTCTCTCACTCACTCACACACTCACACACAAAACCCTGACAGTACTTATTCACTTGAGAGGGACATACCTGCTGAGAACTATAATGGAGAAACATGAGAAACACAAGGAGAGGGAGAGAGAGAGGGAGATGTGTGTTGAGGCTATTATTTCTCTTTTCTCTCTGTTTAAAAAGCCCACAATCAAAGGTACCATGATAAGCTTTGGTAAAACCCCAGTGTGTTCCGGGACCAACTACCAACTGTAGACATGGGGAAAGAAAGAGAGAAAGAAAGAGCCCACAGGGGTTTCTACACCATAAAGTGACAGAAATTCCAATTAGAAATATTTGAATGTGTAACTGAATGAATTGTGTGAAATGTGTGGTTCACTTACAAATAGCAGTGAAAGAAAATATGGATACACTTGATTTTTGAATTGTGATGTTTTGTGATGCTGCATCAATTCTGAGAAACACTGTATTGATTTATAACAAACAGTGTACATGCCAAGATTAGTGGACCATTTTGTGTTGTGTCTTTTACTCCAACATAAGCAAGTGATATACATCCATCCATCCATCCATTATGTTATCTGCTTAATCCTGATCAGGGTCACAGTTAGTCCCCTACCCCCCTCACTAAGCGCAGGGCATACCTAGGCCATCCTAGGCAAGCCCAAGACAGATATATACTAAATAGTTACCCCTATACCATGAAATGTATCATATCACAATGCACTGCCAATATACAGTCCTACTTACAATTCACTACTTTTTTATTAGTCTTTTCATAGTGTGGCCTCAATAAACACATTTACATTTGCAGTACTCTTTACATCTTTACATGTAACTAACTCAACTGGAGTCTGAGTTTCTTAAGTGAAAAATCAGCTGCCAATTAATGAACATCCATCAAATATTGAAGTAAGAAACAATGAGTCGTATATTCAGGGCTTAGACAATGAAAGTGAAACAGCTGTCATGTTAGTTTAGGGAGGTTTCATGGCTAAATTGGACCAGTCTGGTGGCCAATCTTCATTAATGTCACATTGCACCAGTAAGAGCAGAGTGTGAAGGTTCAGTTAGCAGGTAAGAGCACAGTTATATAGTATATTACAATGCACACAACATTATGGTGACATACCAGAGTTCAAAAGAGGACAAATTGTTGGTGCACGTCTTGCTGGCGCATCTGTGACCAAGACAGCAAGTCTTTGTGTCTAAATATTATTGAGCCACTTTGGGGTGTTTTGGAGGAGCGAGTCAGGAAACGGTTTCCTCCACCAGCATCACGTAGTGACCTGACCACTATCCTGCAAGAAGAATGGCTTAAAATCCCTCTGACCACTGTGCAGGACTTGTATATGTCATTCCCAAGACGAACTGACGCTGTATTGGCTGCAAAAGGAGGCCCTACACCTACTAATAAATTATTGTGGTCTAAAACCAGCTGTTTCAGTTTCATTGTCCAACCCCTGTAATTACGCTACAGTAAAGGCACAGTGCATTTAACTAGTGCTTGTTATTTATTTGTGCAAACTGCAACAAAAATCTGTCAGAATCACTAACTCGCTGTTTGCTGTTCTTGTGTTCTGGGCAAAAATCTTCCAAATCCAATCTCGGCTAATTCTGACTTTGCATTCCCAGAAATGATCTAGTTTTTAGGAGAACACAGAGAGTTCTGGACGCCTGCAGCTCAGTTCTTCCTTATCTAGAGGAGCAGTGAGTGACCATATCACACCTTATACATTAGGGGAGGTTGGGGGGGGTAGAAAGGAGGGCGGATGGGAGGGAGAGAGTGGGCACATAAGATCTTGACATGAGATGTTTGAAACAGTGTCAGATAAGTAGGACGCTGCTTTGACTGATCTTCACACATACACACACGCACACACACACACTTCTTTTTATATACTGTGTCATTTTTTTTAATTGTAGATTCTGATAATATAGTTTCTGATGTTACTACAAATGCACGTCTTTTCAGAAAACACACACGTACAGAGGAAAGTAGAGAAATCTAGTGTGTGTGTGTGTGTGTGTGTGTTTGTGTGCATGTGTGGTGGTTTATTGGGTCAGGCTATAGATGGTGAACAGGTTGTTGAGCAGTTTGGAGCAGGAGGAGACTCCCCAACATTGAGCATCACCCGAGGGTCCATGCTCTACTTACACACACACACATGCATAAACACACACACACACACTACACAGAACCTCACACAGTCATAAAGTCCTGAGGCATTTCTGGTGTGGATTTAGGGTTTTGCTCACAGAGTGATTTCTGGGTCACACTGAAGGAGAGAGAGAGAGAGAGAGACAGAGAGAGAGACAGCGAGAGAGACAGAGAGAGACAGAGAGAGAGAGACAGAGAGAGAGACAGAGAGAGAGAGAGAGAGATAGAGTATTGCAAAACACTGTGTAAGGTGACAGCAAGGAAGGGAGGAAAGGTGTGAAGAAAAGATAGACAGAGAGAGAGAGAGAGACAGAGAGAGACACAGAGAGAGAGAGACAGAGAGAGAGAAAGAGACACAGAGAGAGAGAGAGAGAGAGAGAGACAGAGAGAGACAGAGAGAGAGAGAGAGAAAGATGGAGAGTTGAGTCATTATTTAACTGTACAAGAGCTCTCTTCCTTAATACTCTGGAGATCCTCAATGGCCCTGCACTGCATTATACCCACTATTGCATTTGTGCCAGTTGAACCCAGCTGAGTCACCACTGCATTTTATAATAACCCTCATATAATATTTCATGCTTTCTCTGATTGTCACAGACTGGTTCCTCACTTTGAGCTCTATGGTCAAGCACTTAAAAGAATTAGCTTTCTGTTTGCTCATGCTTGGTTTATTTGGACTGTAAACACAGTGAGATTTGTAGTTTTGGGACTTCTAAGTGTGTGTGTGTGTGTGTGTGTGTGTGTGTGTGTGTGTGTGTGTGTGTGTGTGTGTGTGTGTGTGTGTGTGTGTGTGTGTGTGTTAATATCTTAATAGGACTAAACAGGCTAAACTGACTGGAAGTTGATTAGGCTGGTACCTGTAGGACAGTAAACATAATAGTTTCAGGCATTGGTAGAATCCTGCCTTAAAGTAGAGTGAACTTTTTTTATCAAAGCACTTACAATGTATCTGGAATTTGGAGGCCTTGAACTCTTCGTCATGTTCCTCAAACCATTCCTGAATTGCAGAGTGGCAGATCCAATTTCTGCAGAGTGGCAGAGCGTAATATCCTGCTGAAAGAGGCCAATTCCATTAAGGAACACCATTACCATGAAGGGGAGTACATGGTCTGCAGCTATGTTCAGGTAGGTGGTACATGTCAAAGTAACGTCCATGTGAATGGCAGAAGGTTTCCAAGCAGAACATGGCCCTGAGCATCACTCCAGCTTAAGTTCTTCCAGACAAAGAAGAAGGTATTTTTAGGAATTCTGTGCATTGCACATGCAGTGAATACACACACACTAGGGGGCATGTATATGCAGATCGGTGGGCAGCTACCTTAACCGTGGCACCCGGGGAGCAGTTAAGGGTTAGATGCCCTGTTTATAGAAGGATAAGCTCTGTTCATTCACAACCATTCTGTGTTAAGTCCTCTTTTGTAACCAGTGGGGGACTAAGGGGATGCGTGGTGCCGCCCGAAGGTGTATGGTGCCCCCGTAAAATTGTGCTGAGCACCACCACTGTCTGTAAGCTTCAAGCCACCTCTTCTTGCATATAATATCTTGTAAAAGGAAATAATTTGTCAGACCTGGGCACCTTCCATTGGTCCATGGTCCAGTTCTGATGCTCACGTGCCCATTTCAGACCCTTTCAGTGGAGGTCAGAGGTTAACATGGATAGTAATGTTGCCACATACACAGCAGATGTTTCAGAACATTTCAGCGAGATAGACACTGTTGATCATAGGAATAGAGTGATGAGAAAAGCAATGAAAGAAGTGTAAAAAGTGAGATATGTGTGTGTATGTGTGTGTGTGTAGTGTATAAATTCTCCATGACATATGTGTGATAAATTGTACTGAATGAGGGAATTACTCCTTAGCCTGGCTTTCAATCTGCCACAAGTGTGAAGGACAGAGGCATTACACACACACACACACACACACACACACACACACAGCAGGCCATCCGTTCATAACTCCTCTCTCGTCTCTTCCCCTCCTCTTCGTCCTCCTTCTCCTCTTCCTCCACTCCTCTTTTACTTTCCACTTCTTTTCTTTTCAATTCATCCTGTCAGTTCAGAGCCAGTGCTCTGCAGATTTCCGCCGAGACCAGGTGGATTTCAGCTGCCTTCAACAATCCCTCACCTTACACACACACACTTTCTTCAGTTGCCTCACTCATCTACAGTGGTGCTTGAAAGTTTGTGAACCCTTTAGAATGTTCTATATTTCTGCATAAATATGACCTAAAACATCATCAGATTTTCACACAAGTCCTAAAAGTAGATAAAGAGAACCCAGTTAAACAAATGAGACACAAATATTAAACTTTATTTATTGATAAAAATGATTGAATATGACGTATTTGTGAGAGGCAAAAGTATGTGAACCTCTAGGATTAGCAGCTCATTTGAAGGTGAAATTAGTGTCAGGTGTTTTCAATCAATGGGATGACAATCAGGTGTGAGTGGGATCCCTGTTTTATTTAAAAAAAAGAGATCTATCAAAATCTGCTCTTCACAACACATGTTTGTGGAAGTGTATTATGGCATGAACAAAGGAGATTTCTGAGGATCTCAGAAAAAGTAGTTGATGCTCATCAGGCTGGAAAAGGTCACAAAACCATCTCTAAAGAGTTTGGACTCCACCAATCCACAGTCAGACAGATTGTGTACAAATAGACGAAATTCAGAAAAAAACTTTGTTACCATTGTTACCCTCCACAGGAGTGGACGACCAACAAAGATCACTCCAACAGCAAGGCGTGTAATAGTCAGCGAGGTCACAAAGGACCCCAGAGTAACTTTTAAGCAGCTGAAGGCCTCTCTCACATTGGGTAATGTTAAAAAAATAGAACTTTTTGGTTTAAATGAAAAGTGTTGTGTTTGGAGAAAGGAAATCACTGCATTCCAGCATAAGAACCTTATCTCATCTGTGAAACATGGTGGTGGTAGTATCATGGTTTGGGCCTGTTTTGCTGCATCTGGGCCAGGACGGCTTGTCATCACTGATGTAACAATGAATTTTGGATTATATCAGAGAATTCTAAAGAAAATGTCAGGACATCTGTCCATGAACTGAATCTATTTCTTTATCTGTCTTTTAGGACTTGTGTGAACATCTGTTGATGTTTTAGGTCATATTTAAAGAAAGGACAATACATAACCACTATTTTCAAGGAATTCAACAGTTTCTGTCTCTACTGTGTGGGGACAACTTTCTCCTAGAATTTTGAATATTTCTGTGAAGATTTGATTTGCATTCATCAACAAGATTGTTAGTGAGGTCAGGATGTTAGATGATCACCACCCCACCTCATCCCCAACTCATCCCAATAGTACTGGATGGAGCTCCATCATTCCAGAAATCACAGCTCCACAAGTCAGTGCTGGGGGGTTTATATACCTGGTATTAGACATGGGGTCAATGGGTTCATGTTTACCTGCTCCAGAGTCATATTCTTTTGGCAGTACTTCTCTACATAGACTAGACAAGCTGTGTGTGTATCTGCACATCTGTGTCAGCAGTGGGTAGAACTTAAAGTAGCTGCACAAAGGTTCACAAACATTTGGACATATAGTGTAATATTAAACAGAAGTACAGAGACCTACACAGTTTACCCAAAATCCTAGAAAATCAACAGGATTAGAGAACAGAGTCAAAAGACAGATCGAGGGGAAGAGAGAAAGATATATAGATAGAGATAGATAGATAGAGAGAGAGAGAGAGAGAGAGAGAGAGAGAGAGAGAGAGAATTAATACAGGAGTGAAGGAGGGTGGGTACAGATGAAAATGAGGAGAGAATTATGAGGTTTAATGTACTCTGATAAACCTAATTTGTTATCACAGATAACAGGAACAGGCTGAAGAGAAGTAAATGAGAGAGAGAGAGAGAGAGAGAGAGAGAGATGTTAATCATCAGAAAAATAAAAGGACAAGGGCGGATCCATTGGGAGTGAGGAGTGAAAAAAGTAAAAAGTGGAGGTGGAGCGAGACAGAAGGTCAAAACAAGAGAAAGAGAGAGAAATGGAGGGACAGATGGGGAGAAGGAGATTGGTTTGGCAAGAACGTCATATGCAATAAAGCCCTCTGAACTGAGAGTAAGAGGAAAACAACAGAGAAAGGAAGAAGGGAGGGAGAGAGAGAGAGAGGTGGAGCAGAAGGTGTGAAAATGGCATCAACAGTGACACTCATAAACACAGAATAATGACCCTAATCTAACGGCCTTCTCATTTATTCTCATCTCTGAGTGTCTACATGTGTAGAAGGCATGCGGGCTGCAACTGGAGTAAAACCTTTTTTCGTTAACATGCAGTAAAGGTTAAGAATGCACAGGTATCATTTTGGAGGTGGGTTTTGGACAAACATCCATCCAAACATCTATCATACATCTATTCATACATCAGTACATAAATACATACATACATACATACATACATACATATACACATCCATACATACATCCAAACATCCAGCCATACATACATATTCACATCCATTCAGCCATACATACATGCATTCATACATGCATACATACATACATACATACATACATACATACATACATACATATACACATACATACATACATACATACATACATACATACATACATACATATACACATACATACATACATACATACATACATATACACATACATACATACATACATATACACATCCATACATACATCCAAACATCCAGCCATACATACATACACACATCCATTCAGCTATACATACATACATACATACATACATATACACATCCATACATACATACATACATATACACATACATACATACATACATACATACATACATACATACATACATACATACATACATACATATACACATCCATACATACATCCAAACATCCAGCCATACATACATACACACATCCATTCAGCTATACATACATACATACATACATACATACATACATACATAAATCCATTCAGCCATACATACATATACACATCCATTCAGCCATACATGCATACATACATGCATACAAACATACATACATGCATACATACATACATCCATACATACATACATACATACATACACACATCCATTCAGCTATACATACATACATACATACACACATCCATTCAGCTATACATACACACATACATACACACATACATCCATACATCCATACATACACACATACACACATCCATACACACATTCATACACACATCCATACACACACACACACACACACACACACACACACACACACACACATGCACACACACACACGCACACACACACATACATACACACATGCATACATACATACATACATACATCCAAACATCCAGCCATACATACATATACACATCCATTCAGCCATACAAACATACATACATACATATACACATCCATACATACATACACACATACATACATTTACATTTACATTTGAGTATACATACATACATACATTCATACATACATACATACATACTTGTACATACATACATACATACATATACACATACATACATACATACATCCAAACATCCAGCCATACATACATACACACATCCATTCAGCCATACAAACATACATACATATACACATCCATACATACATATACACA
>BRDA01081104.1:0-10216 GCA_036984385.1 Crenuchus spilurus | reverse complement strand
CCATGTACTGCTCAGAAGTGGCATTTACATCACTTTTATTAATGCAGCATTCCAGAATATAGTAGCAGCCCTGTACCTTTCTGCAAGCTGGGCAGAGGCCATTCTCATCTGTCCGGATGCGGTGCCAGCAGAAACGGCAGATTTGGTAGCCACAGGTGCATGGGAAAAAGTTGACGTCGTCAATCTCGAGTGGTTCCATACACAGAGGGCACTCCATGGGGTCTTCCTTCAGCTCAGGACTACGGGACATCCTATTGCACTGGTACAGGAGAGTCTCAGATCACGGCAGCGCACCAAGACACGAAGCAAAGCTGGGAGGAGAAATCAGGCACAAAGAAAGTAAAGACTTAGAAATGATGTCAGACTAAATGACAAACTTTTGCCACAACCATTGTTGCTGTTAATAAAGAAGGAAGCCTTAATGATTAGCCGTCAGCATGTTGTACTTTTGGAAGAAAATAACAGTCAGTTGGAACCTCCTGATAAAAATGTAAATCTCTAAAAATGTAGAATACTTCACTTTTGGATACCAGCACTAAAACAAACATACATCATATACATACAAACTAAATCAGGGGAAAATGAGAAGAAATTACTACTCACTTTACACATGATATGTAATTAATAACAAACCAATGACAAATGCCAAAGTAATTACCAATGTATGATTATGTAAAATATATGTTTAGTGATACTGACATCTTCCTGACTCAATATTCTTAATTATCCTAAACAAGATTTAACCAGTATACATTTCCATTGGCTGAGAACATATTTTCAGAAATGCCTGGTTTCTAGCTCCAACACTGAACTAGTTACATACTAAAAGAAATGAACTGTCAACACTGATAGGCTAAATGTAAATACCATGAACTGGTGACATACAGTATACTTTCACAATGTCAGTGTTTCTGTATGTAAACAGCGTAATTATCTTAAAAAACCGATGCAACTCCTTGTTCTTATGTTGCTGTAATGTAAACAAAGTTCTACAAATGTGTGTACATCAAATCCTAGGGAACAAGGATTCAGTCACTCATTTGAGGAGCACTGATTACTACCAACCTTTAGAAACAGTTCACGTCAAAAGACAGCATACACATAGTACAAAAACATAAAGATTACATCAGAGACTGACTGAATTCATTCAGATCTGACATCCTGCATCTGAGACACATCCACATCCTGCTCCTTCAGGATGAAAACTACTGGAGTCAAAAGCACAAATAACGCCAACGCAAATGGCAGCTGAATGCTAGGAGGAAATGGATCCGGAGTTTAACATCATATATAACGTTTCCAAAAAGCTAAACAATCACTCTGACACTTTAACAGTCTCCTATATGGTGATAAAAGCGGTAGGAGCTGTTGCTACGGAGTTCCATGGGCAGGCGGCTGGGGAGGCGCTAAAAGCCGGTCAGCTGCTCCACCAGCCGGGACTGAGCTGGAACTGTCGAGCGGCGACAAAAACACAGCAGCTAAACCACGACTTTTAACCCATTTACAGATAACAGCACATCACCAAAGAACTTGTAGCAATGCGAAATACGTATGTAATATACAAAATAACATTTATCGTAAGTATTTCCTTTTTTTCTCTGCCTACTGGCTATTTCACATTTGCGGCCTACACTGGCCACAAAGCCTGCGACTCTCCCACCTGACCTGACCGGCTCTAGTGAAGGAGTCACCGGCAGTTGGTCTGTCAACCTTTCCCTTAACACCTCCACTATCATAATAACACGAGATATGTCACAGTCAAACCCACACGTCTATTTTAAAGACATTTATCTTCCGTACGGCGGTACACAAGACATTTCAGAGCTACTCACTTCAGCTTTCCAAATGCAGGGAATTCCACTCCAGAGATATTCACGAAAAATGATATCCAGGCCGGAGGTTTCTGCCTCTGAACAGCTCGGACTCTCTCCAACATACACTTTCAAACGCTGGCCTGTCCACTTCTGGTTTTAAATGTAGGCTCGACGTTTTCCTTTTCAGTTCAACTGTTTCTCTAGACAGCAGCTTCTCACCACCATCTTACATTGAAATGAGGAGGAGGGAATACAGTAGCCATTCAGCAGTCACTGAGTTTGCGCAGACGGAAGACCAAAGCATTGTGGGGGATGAAGTCCTGAGTCTTAAAAGATGCTCACTAAGCTTCATTCATCAAGCAGATCTAGTCCATCTCCAAAAAAATAATACCGTGTTGAAAGTTCATTTGCGTTTATAATTTAAATAAAAAAATTAGTTATTTGAGTATTTCCCTACACAACTGATTTTAGATCGTAACTATTTAAAAAATAAATGAATGTGAAATTTACAGTACAAAGGGCCTATTGGCATCCACAACCACTCATATTCTACGGAAAGACTAAAATACAATGTTTTTTGTAGAAATTTGACTGTTTTGCCATTACAAGTTCTTTGTTTCAAAGATCTCAAATAATTCCAAATTTCATTATCACAATATAATACAAAATTAAGTGATTTCTTGATAAAATGTTTGTTGTGCTAAACATTTCCATACTACAGTATACACACAAAAATATTAAATAAAATGTATTTGATAAATTATGCTCAAAAATTTATTCAAAAATGTATGTGTAGGTATATACACTACTCACAAAATGTTGGGGATATTTGGCTTTCAGGTGAAATTTATTATATCATGAAAGTGGGGCATTTAATTAGGAGCATGCAGTGTTTATTTCCTTATTTATTTATTTCCTACTATTTATTGAAACAAAAGCCCACAACAGTGGTGGGTAGATCCTAACAAAATTGTCAGTGTCTCAATAACGTGTCATGTGTCATTGAGCATCAATTACAGCTTGACAACGATGTTTCATGCTGTTCACAATTTGACTTACTGTCTGCTGACGCATGGCATCCCACTCTTCTTGAAGGGCAGCCCTCAGGCCATCATTTCTGCTCAGCATGAATCGACTTTCATCAGTGAACAGCACTGAGGTCCACTGGTCCCTTGTCCAGCGTAAATGCTCCCTGGCCCATACAAGATGATGTCGCCTGTGTCTGGTGGTGTGGTCAGGCACCATTGCAGGTTGTCTAGCACGCAAACCACGCTGATGTAAAAGCTTTTGAATAATCTGACGAGACACTTGGCTGCCCCTCACCTCCCTTAAATGTGCCTGGAGTTGTGTGGCATCATCATCTGGTTCCGCAGGGCACTGTTCATAATGAAACAGTAATCATTGTGGGATGTGTCCAAAAGACGTCCACTTCTATGCCTTTCTGTGACTCTTCCAGTCTCTCTATCTCTGTTACAACCTGCTGATGACACTCTAAGCTCAGTGGTCACTTCTGTCTGAGAACGTCCTGTTTGAAGCCTTGCAATAGAGAGGTACTGTTGATCAATTGTTAGGTGTCGTTTTGGTGTCATGATGTCAAAATGTGAACAGCATGATGAGGAGGATTGTTTATATACCAATTCTAACTGAACCAGGATATTTATTGGTCAATTCATGGATCACAAACTTGTGAATTTTGCAGTTAAGCTCCTTGGAGAACAGCAAGTTGTGCAAATCATTCAAACGTTTGGAGGTCACATTAAGTTCACATGTAAAGATTACAGCACAGTTTAGGTTCATCCTGAAAATTCACCCAAAAGCCAAATGTCCCTCACTTTTTGTGAGTAGTGTGTATATAGAGCATGCTTGAACAGTCATTTATTCAGACTCTAAACAAAATGTTCTAATAATGTGAGATTTTTATTATGAACTTCATGGCAACAGATCAGAAGTAAAACAATTCTGAACAACCAACTTACAATGTTCTATTTCTGAGATGCACTAGCAGGTTTTTCTTTCTGTCTTTATTTTCTGATATAGTACTCATATTCTGTCAAACAAGTCAAGGGCGGGCCCCGAGTGGCTCAGCGGGCCAAGACGCTACCACTATGACCCGAGGATCGCGAGTTAGAATCCCGGTCATGCTGTTTGCCATCAACAGTCGGGGCCCAAGAGAGCAAAAATTGGCAGTGCTCTCTCTGCGTGGGTAGATGGCGCTCCCTCTCTCTCTCCATCACTCACACATTGCAATGTCCGCTGGCTCAGGCGTCTACTGATTGGTCCAATCGGAGCTGAGGACCCTGTGTGTCTTCCTCCAAGCGCGTTAGGCTCTCCAGTGATGGTGTATCAGCGGTGGTTCGAAAAGAGGTGGTGGCTGCATCACACGCAGCAGAGGAGGCTTGTGCTTGTCTTCACTCTCCTAGAGTCAGGGACAGTGCAAAGTGATGAGGAGAGGCCTAACAGAGGGGATGGGCTAATTGGCTACCACTACATTGGGAAGGGGATAAAATTGGGCAAAAACCTAGAAATAAAAAACTAGTGAAGGGCTATTTTGTTCATGTTTGAATACGTTGGCTTTTGTCTTTATAACTTTTTAAATGTTTACAATGCCAAAGTTTTTCTTTTTTTCAACACATCAACTATATGACCGGACAATTAGGTTTCAATTTGACACACAGTATCCACATACAGCACCCACAAATCTTCTAATTGTTCTCATTGAAGCATTTTAAAAACTGAATATGTTAACACAGGTTGCAAATGTGAACATATAATGATTAAAAAAATATTACAAATGTCATACACTAGGTGGCAGCGTTGGCAGGACCTGCTGCATTGTGTGTCGTCCTGGCGGGCACTTCCTCCCTCCTGAACACACCCTATTCTATTAATCTAAACGGGCACATTTTACTCCTTATTCTACACAAAGCTGTTCTGTCAAAGCTGGGCAGCACGGTGGCTTAGTGGTTGGCACGTTCACCTCTCAGCGCTGAGGTCTTGGGTTCAAGTCCGCATCTGAGCGGAGTTTCCATGTTCTCCCCGTGTCTGCGTGGGTTTCTTCCGGGGTCTCCGGTTTCCTCCCACAGTCCAAAAACATGGAGATCAGGTGGATTGGCTACTCTAAAATTACCCTGGTGTGTGTATGAATGTGTATGTCTGTGTATGAATGTGTGTATGTCCAGATATGGTTGGCACTCTGTCCTGGGTGATCCCCTAGTGCTCGATGCAGTCCTCCAGGTGGACGGTCGCTTCAGGTTGAGAGTACGCTGTGTGCGATTGGCTGCCGCTTCTCGCCGGTGTGTGTGGTTGTGTGTGTGTAAATGGAGTGTGTTGATTGTAAAGCGTCCTTGGGTTTGAGAAAGGCACCATATAAGTGTAACAATAATTCATCATCTGTCATCTTTTTATGCTTATTATTATTGTTTTGATAAAGTATAGACCAACTACTATGAACCTGTAAACTGGAGGTAATGTTTAAGATTAAGAGGTTAAAATTAAGATTAACCAATTTGCCGATGTGATTTTTCACACAACGAAATTTGACCTCCGCATTTAATCCATTTGTGCAGTGAAAAACACACACACACACACACATACACTAGGCTGTGAGAATTTTTGCCCATAGCGGTGGGCAGCACTTATTCACTGGTGCCCGGGGAGCAGTTAGGAGGTTAGGTGCCTTGCTCACGGGCACTTCAGTCTGGGGATAGAACCGACGACCTTCTGGTCACAAAACCAGATCCTTACCACTAGGCCACGACTGCCCCCATGTAATGTACCACAGACAACTTAAAAAGTGGATCCACATATGGACCTTTATGAGCTTTAGTAACACAGTCTTAGCAACTCCAGTGTTCAAGTACAACAATAATAAATTAACTGTGAATATAATCAATAGGAATGGCAAATATTTGATCAAGTTCCTTTCTTTGTTCGGTTTGAATATTTTAGGAAATGAATTAAAACATTTTATTATGACTCCATCCAGATGCAGGTGGGTTTTGCCCATGGCTGAGAATGAGCTCTGTCTGGGTGGATGATATCTGCAGTGAGAGTTGGAGCGATGGGATGAGAAGAGAAGAGAGAGAGACGTGCAGCCAGGAGGCCCATGTGTACACATCTGTCTGTATTTTTCCCCTGCAGAATACCTGCCATCATACCACCTGCAAGACTGAGAGAGAACAGAGAGACAGAGACAGACAGAGAGAGACAGAGAGACAGAGAACAGAGAGACAGAGAGAGAGACAGAGAGAGAGACAGAGAACAGAGAGACAGAGACAGAGAGAGAGACACACAGAGACACAGAGAGAGAGAGAGAGAGAGAGACACAGAGAGAGAGAGAGAGAGAGACACAGAGAGAGAGAGAGAGAGAGACACAGAGAGAGACAGAGAGAGACAGAGAGAGAGAGAGAGACAGAGAGAGACAGAGACACAGAGAGAGACAGAGACAGAGAGACAGAGACACAGAGAGAGACAGAGAGAGAGACAGAGAGAGACACAGAGACAGAGAGAGAGACAGAGAGAGACACACAGAGAGAGAGACACACAGAGAGAGAGACACACAGAGAGAGAGACACACAGTGAGACAGAGAGACACAGAGAGTGAGAGAGAGACAGACAGAGACAGAGAGAGAGACACACAGAGAGAGAGACACACAGTGAGACAGAGAGACACAGAGAGTGAGAGAGAGACAGACAGAGACAGAGAGAGAGAGAGAGAGAGAGACACACAGAGAGAGAGAGAGACAGAGACAGAGAGAGAGACACACAGAGACAGAGAGACACAGAGAGAGAGAGAGAGAGAGACACAGAGAGAGAGAGAGACAGAGAGAGAGAGAGAAAGAAATGTAAAATGTACAAGACCACAGGAGACAAAGAGACCACGTGTTTGAAGGAGTAGAAGGTTTGGGCTGATGTACCTGTCTCCAGCTCCAGAGACGTTCACAGTTTCCTCAGACTGAACAGTGAGGGCAGGATAATACACAGCACACAGTTTTCCCTTCTACAAGAACAATCAGAGCACATTCTTTACCACACAGCAATTACAGGAACATCCAGAGTCTGGATTAAAGCACAGGATGGCACAGCTTGAGTTTGATATGAACCAGAAAGTGCACCACTTTTTAGTAGGAAGTGCTTTTACAACCTGTGTTATGATCATACATCAAATATTAGAATATCACAGAAAAAGTTCATATTTATTCATAATTGAATTTAAAAGAATAAACTCATTTCATATTCACTGCACAAAAACTAATTATATTGCTATAATATAATCAGTTATAGTTATATATACACACAGTATACAGGGGTTAGACAATAAAACTGAAACACCTGGTTTTGGAGTACAATAATTTATTAGTAGGTGTTGGGCCTCCTTTTGCAGCCAATACAGGGTCAATTAGTCTTGGGAATGACATATACAAGTCCTGCACAGTGGTCAGAGGGATTTTAAGCCATTCTTCTTGCAGGATAGTGGTCAGGTCACTACGTGATGCTGGTGGAGGAAACCGTTTCCTGACTCGCTCCTCCAAAACACCCCAAAGTGGCTCAATAATATTTAGACACAAAGACTTGCTGTCTTGGTCACAGATGCGCCAGCAAGACGTGCAGCAACAATTTGTCCTCTTTTGAACTCTGGTATGTCACCATAATGTTGTGTGCATTGTAATATACTATATAACTGTGCTCTTACCTGCTAACTGAACCTTCACACTCTGCTCTTACTGGTGCAATGTGACATTAATGAAGATTGGCCACCAGACTGGTCCAATTTAGCCATGAAACCTCCCACACTAACATGACAGTGTTTCACTTTCACTGTCTAACCCCTGTATATTATATATATATATGGTTTATAGCCAGTATCATTTGTTTATAGTTTAAAACTCAGCAGATGGAAGCATGAAATTCTTTCAAAATCTCCTGGTAGATGCCTGTTGTGACATTTTCGCTTGAAAAAACACAGGAGTACCCATATCAGCAGATGACATTGCTCCCCAAACCATCACAGACAAACTTCACCCTGGACCTCGGTCACCTTGGATAGTAATTTCTTCAAACTCAAGAAAACTGATTTTCATGAGCTATAAGCTGTAATAATTGAAAATGTCATTTTATGGGTAATTAATAGAACACATAAGTTTAACTTTTAGAATTAAATTATGAATAAAAAAGAACTTTCACACGATATAGCAGACTATATATAGACTATATCTCATATACTTGGGCACTGAGACTACACCTGGTTGTTAGTTACTGTCTAATGTAATTCTGTTGTGTTTCTCCTGATAGATGAGCTCTGTTACTGTCACCATGCAGTTTCCTGTCAGTTTAAAGAAATCCGTTCATCCAAGTTTTTGTCTCGTGTGCTAAGACTATAAGAAGTCTTTCATACCTGTTTTTGCTTCTGAGGACGTAAACTGACTGTTCCAGCTTCATGCTCTCCACACACCAACACCCCCATGGCCCCCAGGGTCACTACCACACAATGCAGGTGCTCCAGCAGGGGGCGAGAAAGAGCTGCTGCACAGCTCAATACATCCTCAAGAGAGTTTGGTAGCACTGAAAAGGTCAAATAATGTTTTAACAAAGGCTCTGGGAACATCACTCTGGCTTTAAACAAATACGCCAGTGCAATATAATCTCATGCTAAAGCAGCTGCCCATTGGCTACTATTATAGGTGTGTTTCAAGTCAGTGACAGCAAAACACTCAAATATTTCTCTGAACCCAATATTAGTGAAAAGCCAAGTACTATTCACTCTTGGGTTCATCAAGGACCACATTCTCCTTCCATTTTTAGTGAATGTAGGCTCATCATTTAACTGTCTATTTATTACAAGGCACCACAGACAGAGATAGTGTTCAGAAATATTAGCCTGTCTCAAATGATCTTATAAAACAGGTGACGGGATTATACAGTCCAGCTCATACAGGAAATGAGTCATCACTAGCTTTTGTGTGCATGTTCCTGGCTGTGAGTCAAGAGCTGTACAATGAATTAGAGCAGTACAAGCAGCAAACTCTTCTTTATCAGTTCACTCGCATCCTTTGAGGTGTATACGTCTGTGTATCTTGGTGATCTTGGCACTTTAGAAAAGTAGATCACATTCAAGTGTTGCGTTTACATAGCAACGGTGTCTTCCTCATGTTCTTTTATTATCCAAATGAAAAAAAAACACCTTTTTTTGTTTTTATACACTTATATTTTTGCCTCTTTTTCCTTTCTAGGTTACTGTTGCCTATTTACACTCACTGGCCATTTCATTAGGCACACTGTTACCAGCTCCACTGACCATATAGGGACCCTTTGTAGTGCATCTGTTTCTCTGTATACTTTATTTCTCCCTGTTCTTCAATGGTCATGATGGTGGATCATTCTCAGCACTGTAGTGGTAGTGGTGTGTTAGTGACTGTTGTGCTAGTATGAGTGGTGGTGGTGTTTTTAAACACCCCAGTTACACTGCTGTAGTGAAAATAGTGTACCAACCAAAACTATTCCTCCAACAGTGTCCTGTGGGCATCATCCTGTCCAGAGAATGATCGATCACCTAAATAATTCCTGCTCTGTGATGGTTCTGTGGGCCTCCTATCATTGAAGAACAGGTCTTACATACTATAAGACTGAATTCTTTTTCCATATGCAGTGAATGTGATCTAACAAAGTCAAAAATGTGTCTATTTTTTAAATCTTGCTTTGAACAAGAAAACACGTGAAGATGAGCAGAAAACCCACATTACTGGTGTTTATTCTTCCTCTGTAAATGTTCACTGAATGAGCTCGCAAAGCTCAAGGCTGTAAGTTTGGGTCACCTACATGGTCAAAAAACTGCAAATGAGGTAACTGTGTTATTAACATATCAATATTTATAGTCCTAATTTTATGTATTTAATCTCCCTCGATTTTCTTGTATTTTAATGCTTTTTTTAAGGTACATCGATAAAGTCTAGTTTAGGGTTTTTCTTGCACCTTTAGACTACACTACCAGCCAAAATTTTTAGAACATTTCTGGTATGCGCCTAGTTGGTCAGGGGTTCACCCTTCAGCACAATAATGACCCAAAACATCAGTCCAAGCTCTGCCAGAACTACCTCAGGAAAAAACAACAAGATGGTCAGCTTGAAAACACGGAGTGGAGCACAGTCTCCACACTTAAACCCCATCCAGCTGATTTCAGATGAAGTGAAAAGCAAAGCAAACCTACAAGTGCCAACATTTATGTGACGTTCTGCAGCAGATTAGTGAAGAACTGTCTGAAGAATGTTTGATGTCTGTTGTAGAAAGAATGTCACGAGTGTGTTCAGCTGTTATACAGTGAGGAAAATAAGTATTTGAACAGCCTGCAAATTTGCAAGTTCTCCCACTTAGAAATCATGGAGGGGTCTGAAATGTTCATCTTAGGT
>BRDA01081101.1:14549-32151 GCA_036984385.1 Crenuchus spilurus | reverse complement strand
TGCAACAGTCAGTGTATGCCATAGAATAACATTTAATTATTTAATTAAAAATATGAGTTTTTGTTAGCCCATGCTTCAAGGCTTTCATCAGATATGCCAGCTATGTATACAATAGTTGAACTTCAGTTGGTTGAAGCATTGTTATTGCCTTGTTTTCAATGAACGTAAGAATGTCATTAGATTGTTTAACACTTTTACAGCTTTCAGAAATGAGAGTGTTGAATTGGGCAGAAATGCAATGTCAGATCCATCTGGCAGCCACCATCATGCCTAATTAGGAGTAATTTACAAAGAAGCTAACCTGTTTGTGTTAGCTGCTACTTTCTTTTGTCATGAACAAGCATAACATCAGGTATTAGACATAATTAACAGACACCTGCCAGCCATTCAGTAAAGCACATTTCTCCTCTCTGGGGTATAATCATTAAAAATATATATCAAAATGTGAACAGAAAGCTGTTGTCTTGTTTTTAATCAATTTAAGATTGTAATGTCATTAGATTTTGTCTTATGTCACTTTTACAGCTTTCAGAAATGAGAGTGTTGAATTGGGCAGAACTGCCACTCTACTGTGCACTGACACAAAGATAATACTGAAGGAGTTTATTTATGTACTCTGGAACATCAACCTGCACAAGAAGAACTGTACAATCGCGGTGGGAGCAAATGAACCAGACTACGACATTTGCCAAGATGGGAAGAAGATTAATATTAGTGCGGATGGAGTATACAGCCTCGTCATCCCACATTTTTCATCCAGTGATGAAGGACAATACAGATGTGATTTGTCCTACCAAGGAGAGAGTTACTCTAGCAACATTCAGGTGTCCACATGGGGTAAGTAACCTGTTACTATTTGAGAATTTTAAACTGTGAACTCTTCTGAAAGTTACTTTAGGTACTGTTGTAGTACTAGAGTTCAGTCTCTTGGTCTCAGTCTCAGGGACTCTGTCTTGTCTTGGTCTACAGGTCAAGGCCAGCTGCCATTTAGTCCTCATGGTGTGTTTGTGCCTGTAGAAATTAGAAATTGCAATGAAATTGTTGAGTGATAGTTTGTCCCTTTTAAAATAAGAGCTGTGCATGATGGTGTTGATCATTTAATCAAATATTGTGCTGACATTATAATCTTAGCTTTTGTGATAAGAAACAATCTGTTAATATTCTCTTATTCTCTGTTGCTTTAGATTAAACATGTCCAATGTACTTGACATTCATAGTTTTTTTTAGATTATTTACCTTATTTTGTATATGGATGTGATTTCAAACTTTGTACAGAAACTATTTTACTATTTAAGTGAGCAATGAACATTACACTATAATTAACAGCATTACTAAATATTCATGAAACAATTATTTTCTAACATTAACAGTGCATTTCAGATTGGTTTACGCATCCACCCAGCAGGGGGAATCTTCCTTACATAACAGGGATTTTGCCCAGCTACATTTAGACCATTCCCAAACTTCTGTTTAATGACTTTTTCTTCTGTAGGACAGCATTTCAGGACCAATGTTAAAAAATACACACAAAAATAAATATGTTATGAGCTCTCTGAGCTTGCCATCCAGAGAAGTGAGCCTATCTCTACCCCATTCACACCCACATGCGTTTTCAGATGGAAGGCCAGTTCAGGTAGTGGGGGATCCCCTGTAGTGAATGTCTGGGGTGGTGATCTATTAAAAAAAGTGGGGCTAAAGGAAAAATACCCAGGACTACAGCCTCATAGCCAAGGCTTCACACACCCCTAGTCAGAATATGTTTGCCCATTGCAGCTTAACTATAATTGATCATCCAGCAAGACAGTGTGTCTAAGTCTAGTCATTTTGGAAAGGAGTCAAAATTAGGACCTTATCACAATCAAAATGTTGTGTATGGATTTAAAGAGCAGTTCTTGCAGAGAATCTCATCAAAATCACTCAGCTGAAAAATACACCCACACAAATGTGCAGCACTGATCAGTTGTTACCAGAAATTGTATTTTAATTTATTGCTGCCCAAGACGTCTCATGAGTTACTAAAGGTCCACATTTTCCAACACAGACATGTTTATTTAAGTTTGATCAAAAGTAGTTTTTTTTTCATAAAATCTTGTGTGTGTGTGTGTTTTCTGGTGGCACTGTGTGCCAAACAATTCATTTTTATATCCTTTCATTCTGACAATAGCTCATCCAATCATATCTGGCTGGCTGGAAGTTAAAGATGGACACAGTTTTGCTTTTTGTGAAGGTCAGAGTAAACCAGCAGCTTCTATTCACTGGGAAACACCATGGAACTCCTCAGCTACAACCCACTCTTCCCAAGCTGCAAGTGGGCTTTTCACTGTGACGAGCAGGTTAAAACTACCTCAAAATGTCTCTCATAAACATCTGACCTGTGTGGCCACTACCTTCCACCCCAAAATAAGACAAGTTCAGTTTAAGAACTTTGAATTCAAAGGTAAGCACTTCAGACATCAACAGATGTCTTATAGTTCACTACATCTCAAACATTTGACTGACTTTAAGCCTGTTGAGACCATGTTGCTGGTAAAGAAATTCACATCACTTAGTTTAGTCAGTAAAGTTTAGCATCGCAGATTAAATAGAACCCTGACAGCTCATGATCAGCACATTCACACAGGATTTGATCATTTCTTACTATTATTACTAGTTAATTACTAGTTTGGTTTCAGACAACAGACCTGCCGTTAATATCTCACACTGTGTTGTTTGCTGTCTTTGTCAGATAATTCTGTTCAATGGCTTTTTATTCTACTGGTAGTTTGTGCCGCCTTCTGCATTGTGTTTCTTCTGACTGGTTTCTTAATCATGCCTGAGGAGCTTGGACAGTTAAGGTAGGAGCTTAGATGATCTAGAAATTGTAGAGCTGTGATGGAACTTTTTGCAGAAAGGTCTTTTTCTGGTTCATTTGAAAAAATATTTATAGTCCAATCACATTTGTTTATTTGTACTTTTACATACATACATACATACACATTATACTTATATAGCGCCTTTCTAGACATCCAAGGACGCTTTACAATCAACACAGTCCATTTACACACACCGGTGAGAAGCAGCAGCCAGTCGCACACAGTGTACTTTCAACCGGAAGCGACCGTCCACCTTGAGGACTGCATCGAGCACTAGGGGGATCACCCAGAACAGAGTGCCAACCATATCTGGGCATACATACATATATACATACATTCATACACACCAGGGTAATTTTTAGAGTATCCAATTCACCTAATCTCCATGTTTTTGATAGATATCCATCTATCACTTTTGATACTGTTAACAGGCTTTCTTTTAATTAAGAATAGGTTATTCAAAAGTGTCAAGTGGTCTCATAGAAATAAAACATGTTCAGCATATTTTATTCATTTTCACACACTTTATATAGTGCTATATTTAAAAAATGTAAATAACATGAAAAAGTTCAATGCAGTAGTTTATTAATATAACGTTAAATTAAATGATTACTTGGGGTCCTTGGGTAGTTCAGGTCTTTTAAAATCAGACACACTCACCTGGTTCATCCCAGGTGCTCCAGCCCTGTGCCTGACATTGCTCCACTACACTGTAAAAAAAAAAAAAAGTCTCACCAACTAAAAAAATCTTAGTGACCTGTTGAACCTATTTTTTTTAAGTTGGTCTAATTTAAGTTCTGCAAGATGCATATTTCAAGTTCTGCTGACAATCCTAGAATTTATGTCCAATTAAAGACAATAATTTGAGTCAATCACATTTATAACATTTGATTAACTCAACTTATTTTCTTTAATTGGACGTAAATTCTAGGATTGTCAGCAGAACTTGAAATATGCAGCTTGCAGAACTTAAATTAGACCAACTTAAAAAAAATAGGTTCAACGGGTCACTAAGATTCCTTTAGTTGGTGAGACTTTTTTTTTTTTTTTACAGTATATCTGCTGGTATTTGGCACTCTTTGTTTCATGTGCCTCCTTCATGTGCTCTTTAACTGCTGAAGAGAGAAAGCTTAATATTTCCTTTTTTTGTGGTGTGGGCTTCTCTCCCGCTTTGACAAAAAATAATAAATTGCCTGGCCGATGGCATTTGCTGGCAGTGCTGATGACTATGCTTGACTTATCAATTTTGGAGACCCAGATCTTCAAGGTCTTGAGTGTACCTTTTGATAAATGCCGTATCTGTGAGGCTGAAAACAAAGATTTTGTCAAGACTCTTCAGTTATGTAGTGACAACAAACATTTGCGTTTTGTGACGACTTTGTTTGAGAATTTTCTTGGACATTCCGCCAACCTACTGAGAACATTATCAATTCAACCACAATTAAAAAATGATGGTTTAAATGTTGCAGTGTTCTCAATTTATGAGACTCCAGTGTTACACTGACAACATTATAGCATCACTTCAGTAGACAAGGTTGTGACAATGTTTTGTGTTTGCTGAGTAGGTTCACTGTAAGAGCTGAACTTTAGTCCAGTCATTGTGTTTTAGCAAATCATCATTTAACACTGTGTTCATTGTCTTACAGTTTATTTAATAAACTTTGCTGCACACCCAAAATCTCAACCTCAGATGAAGAAAGAAAAAGACAGAGGTAAAATACTCTATTTTGTGAACATTGTACATTTTATTAACCAGTTACATGTCTAAAGTGTGTGTGTGTGGGTGTGTGTGTGTGTGGCATGACAAGTGTTATTCAGTGTTGCATTCAGCCTCTTGATCCTGAAGAAATAAAATCGTACGAATGTTCTGTGCAAAGAGTGAACTCTATCTACAACTCTTTTACAGAACGCCAGAAATCTTCTCACACACACACAGTTTGATGAAACCACAGATATTGTCTGAGGTGCATAGTGAAGTGATTTTCACATGTGATGAAGGCAGCAATCATCAGTACACACCTACACTGTGGACAAAAGTGTGTGTGAGTGAGGACCAACGCTGCTTAAAAAACAAAATCTAATGAAACCCCTTCTGACATACAGCCTCCAACACACTGATGTGAGAATCATAAAACAAAGAGAGTATAAAGAGAAGGATTTGCATGATATAATGACTCTGCATGAGACATTCAGATCTTCCTAATGCAGGTGATGCCTGTGCATCTATAGCTGAATCAAATATATAATAGAATTGCTAAACTGTGTAAATATGTACATTTTTTTTTACATTTTTTTTTGTTTTTCCTGTCACTGAGAGTATGCATCATCAGTACCTTTAGTTAAAGAATATAATTGTAAAAATATAGGTTGTAGTTTGTTTATTTGAGGTTGTTAACTCTGCTCACTTTACATTTATTTTACTGTTAAAAAGTTCAGTCATGAAAAGATTCAAATCTGCTACCTTAACCTGGAAAATTTAATGTGGTTAATATTTTAGATTCACATGTAAAGTTGGACCTCTGAGGTTGCACTGACATTGAAACTCTCTTTCTTTAGGCCAGGAAAGCCCCCTGTGTAGTGAGCCCCCGAGTACACTGTGAAAATAAAAAGTTGACTTAAGTAATAAATGTTACATTTTAATCATTTTCATTTAAATAAAAAATATCTTTAATTAGACATTTAGTCCCTGTGTTGTTTTTTTTCCTGTGTGTGTGTGTGTGTGGGGTGGTCAACATCTTTCCTCTGACTCATCCACCTTTGAAAGACATTTGGTTTATATTCTGTTGAGCAAAATGTACTTGAAGTCTACACTGTATAAATTGATTCTTGAGTTTATTAATATTTGCTCATTAAAATGAAGTTTTACCTAAAAATTTTTATTTTTTTATTTTGCTTAATTAACAGGCTAAGTATAGCACAATATTTTGTGTGTTTATTATATTTAAATTTTGCAGAAATTTGCCTATAAAACAGAAATCTCAACGTGACTGCAAAATTGAGCACAACTCACTAAATATTTTAAGAATATTTAAGACACTGTGACACAGGACATTGACGCAAAGAGAACTTCTCAGCCACTTGCAGAACATCTCAAGGAAGCATTACAAAGGTTTGAGAACAATGACCTAATGATTTTTAAGTGTTTTAGTTTAGAGTGTGACAACTTGCAGGTAGGTAAGAAAACCCCAACACTGATTAATTTAGCAGGCAACTAGCACAGCCTGCTTTTACACAGCAAAATGTTTTTTTTTTTTTTTGATTGAGCTATGTAGCTAATAACACTGATGACTTGAAACACCATACAGTGAATATTGTCACCAAAGGGGCTCTACAGTTAGCAGACAGATTGTTTTGGATGGGGTAGAAGTGATTACAGAGTGTTCCAAATGCTTAATACAATACTGTTTGCTTTTGTTTTATTCTTTTCCTGCAGTGTATTCATTGTAAATGTTGATGTGTAGGGAGGGCTATGTGACTTAAGGTCTACAGCTGAAATTTGATGTGATATGATATCACTCAACTTTTTTTTAATCTTCCTTCAAATTGTTCCTACCTTCAATGTATATTGCACATTAGCACAGCAACCATGAAGGGTCAACTTTTTTATCTAATGCTCTTCAAAGCTAGTGTAGCATGCTAATTGCTAATTGAATAACTACTACAAATTACACTTTTTTCGAGGGAGAAAACATAAAGTGAAATTTAATCAGTAAGACATTTTCATTAATTTTTCACACACTTCAGGTTTTCTTCTATAGGGAAGAGTACAGTGTTTGTGGTATTATGTTTTGCATATCATTTCTTGAAATAAAATTATTCTGAAGTTGACTAAACGATGCATTTGTGTAGTGTTCATAAAATTATTTGATACACTTGCTATAGATTTCCATTGTGTCATTAATAATAGTAATCAGTTGTATATAAAAAAGGTGGGCAGCCAGCCTGGTGGTTAACAATCCATACCTGTCAAGTCTCCCGTTTTGGCCGGGAAACTACCGTATTTTACCCCTCTTTCCCGGCGTCATCCCGTATTAGTATTTTCCTGTAAATTTCCCGTATTATACTTTTAAAAAATCCCCGTGCCTCTCCAAACTGAAATGTCACTAACCTCGCGAGAACTGCCACCCAGGTATGGCCTTATATTTGTGGCACAATTCTGAGCGCGCGTGCGCGATGTTTTGAGCGAGAAAGAAGAGTTTTGCACCTACATGAACTCAATAGTGTATACAAATCTCACCCCTGCGCGCTCAACATTTCTCTCCCGCATGCTCAACATTGCTCTCGCCCGCTCAACATTTCTCTCCTGCGCGCTCAACATTTCTGATCGGCACGCTCGCTTCGATTTGTACCGCGCATGCGCATGAGCACGTCAGTTTTATTGAATTCATTGAATCAGTCGTTTTTAGTGAAGGATGAAAACTTTTGCACTTTATTGATTTATTAAATATATGTTTAATTGTTTGTTAAAAAGAAGTCATTTACATTTTCCACACTTTGCAGGATTACTTAGACGATGGGGAGCGTATGTGCGTTAGCAACAACAGGGTTGCCAGGTCCACAAAAATCTCCATCCCAATGTCTGACATAAAGCGCCCTATACAACCTGACACCAGCCTAAAATCTAGAGCGTCCAATCACAGATATTACTGTTAGCATTATTTATTAGTAGTAGTAGTAAATATAATGTAAGAAGCCGAAAGTCAGGAATCTCCACAGCATTTCAGTGTCAACAAAGGTAGGCCTTTTAGATTCTGATCATCTAATTGTAAGTGGTTCACAGGGGGTTATTTTAGATTTCTTGTAAATCTGTCTGAAAATGTAAGGGATACTGAACCTCAGTTGGGCTGGTGGGATGGCTCAAAACATGTGGTGGATAATTTCCCTTATTTTTAAATCCAAAACTTGACAGGTATGTAACAATCTGGTCTTGTGACTAGTTCGTTCCCTGTGCAGGTCAGCAAAACCTTGTCACATGGCATCTGTGACATCCGAGTCAAGTACATTTCAAACCACGAGTGATCATAATGTTCTGATATGATAGTTGGGTACATAACAAAACTAATTGAAAGGGGTTGAAAAGGAGGAATGGCAGTTTTCAAGGGGGATGGTTTTTGTCTCTTTGTCTGGGAGGTTGGCATCCCCTCACATCCCCTCTCAAATTAAACCCTGATTGTATGTCTTTGGTTTAAACAGATCTCTTTAGAAAAAAAACATGCCTGTGGGAGTGCAAGGGCACAAGTGCCCACCCATGTAACACAGAACGTTAAACTAACGTTTTGGTATTGTTCTTGCATGGTTCTGGTAAATGACAACGTTCCTAGATAAAACGTTGCAACCTAACGATGAACGAATGTTCCCTGTTTGCCACCTGAACGGGTGTATAATAACAATAACATTAAGGAAATGTTCAAAGAACGTTCTAGCCTAATGTTCACACCTAACGTTCTGATAACCAAGCAAGAACTCCACACCAATGCGTTAGCATAATCTAAATGGAACATTCTCACAATGTTCCTGCCACATTCTTCTGTTGGCTGGGATAGTGCTGCTGTTTACCATATCATCAATAAAGCATGAGAGAGAAACTGCATTATCATAATCGGAGCCTCTTCCAGGACATGACAAAGCAATCTGTGGAGCAGAGTCTTCATCATGCATATCCATGCTGCCCACAGTATAAATACATTTACTACAGTACAAGTTTTATATCCAAATATAAAGATGCACAAAGCTTACAGTGAGAAAGCACTGATTCAGATGGATTAGTGCTCATTATTAATTTAAAATAGTGAGCCAGGAACAGAGGTAAAGAGGATGTCTGAACTCCTAACAAAGTCAAACGCACTTGTGACATTTCTTATTGCTCACTTGAGAGATTGGAGATCACAGTGGTAAAGCTTATATACTATGACTGATTACTATTACTAATGACACATTGGAAATATATAGCAAGTGTATTAAATACAATTATGAACACTACACATGTCTTTTAGCCAACTTTTTAACACTTTTTATATGTTGCAGGCCTGAAATGACAGAATTTATGTATGTTTAACAAATGAAATTAAGTTGACCATGAACATGAAATATCTTTTTTTTTTCATACTGTCCCTGCGCTGTAGGATTGGATGTACACATCCTCAGAAGATTGTGACCCAAGTACATTATGAAATGAAACCCTTTACATTTCATCTCATTTCAAAGGTGAAATTAAGCAGATTTATACATGAATTCAGGAATTTGTAAGGTGCAAAACCACAGTTTTCATCTGTGAAACTGAACCCTGATTTGACATGTGTACCCCACTGATAATCCCATTTATCATGGCTGGTTAAGGATCTGGTCTTGTGACTGGAAGGTTGCCGGTTCAATCGCAGGGCAGGTCATGTCTGAATTGCTCTTAAGCAAGGCACCTAACCCCCAACTGCTCCCCAGGCGCCATGGACAGAAATGCCCACCACTTTGGGCACATGTTCTCACAGCTTAGTGTGTTCACTAGTGTGTGTTTCACTGCACGGATGGATTAAATGGTCAAATTCTGTTGTGTGCAAATCACATTAGCAAAAGTTAATAAATAAAAAGTCGCTACCCTTCAAAATATATTTGTGACAAAGCCAGAGGGGAGTCTGAGAGTGTGCTGGGATCCATACCCTTTTATTGAACAGAAGGTGGGTTGAAAGCCGATTCACAATACTGACACTTAAAACAGTCCTTGGCTGTGAAAACTACATTTAACAAACTGAGGTGGGCCGGGCACAGAGACTAGGAGCCCATGGCTGAAGTATTCAAGCTGCTACTTGAGAAGTTCTTAGTGAGCTGAGAGACGGTGAGAATCCAGCTGCAGGTAGATAATCACACACTCTGGTGAGCAGAGAGAGAGACAGTCAATGACAAGAGTATAATGCTGACAACACGTAAGGCTACTTCACGTTAATGCTCCACGAGAGAGACAATTCCCTGGTGTTATATAACCTGACTGATGACTGTTAAGGGGAGACAGGTGTGTGTCAATACTGGCTGCAGGGCTTCAGTATTCAGGGGAGTGTGACCTCTTGTGGCTCTCCTGGGAACTACCCTGTGTCTGCGGTGGTGTATCAGCGCCTGACCTTGACCTAGTTTGCCTTTGCCGAGACTCCATCCTGACACCATTGATATGTGTTTAAGGGTCTCACATAATTTCAGAGATAAATTAGTATTTCAGTCTTATCTGATCAACGTTGCTTGCATAGTAGCTGTTAGAAAATATTGATTCCTTCACATAACTTTAGTAGTTCAGTAGTTTATACAACAAAACTAAAATGTTACTTTACTCAAAAACATATATAACTAGTAAAACAAGAGAAACTGATTATTTGCAGTGGTCTCATTCACAGAAAAAAAGAAACACTGTATTGTGAAAAGTCTGTTTTTAAACAGAAACCAAACAGATTTCTTAGATCTTTGGAGGTTTGTTTACTTCTAAAGGAAAGAAAGGTATTGATGCAGTATCAGGGTGCATGTTTTGATATAATATGGAATATATAATGTGAAAAATTTCACATTCAGGTCTCATTTTCATGTCACATTATTGCTACAGAGATTATAAATAATCTTGTCTGTCACTATCCTGCAGAGGGAGCTCTGGTTATAATCTCATTTCATTTAAATTGGTTCTTATTTTCGTATATTTGTGTGACACTAAATTCAGCAAAAGTCTTAGATATGATGACAAAATGTCATGTCAAGCAATTTCTCATTTATTTGATAAAAACTTGCACATACACACATAATCAGATAAGAAACACAAATTGTTTTAGCTGCATATTTAATTACATTATAAGCAGCATATTAGTGAGAAAAACAGTGAAAAATCCCATTCAAATCTCATTAGAAACCCTCAGATTGTAACACGGATATTGCACAGCTGGCACAGTGTATAGCTGATAAACTGATTCATGCATTTATTTCCTCCAGATTGGATTACTGTAATTCACTTTTCATCGGATTACCACACAAAAGCATTCAGAGACTGCAATACATTTAGAACAGTGCTGCTCGTGTCCTGATGAGGGTATGGAAACATGAGCATATCACAACTGTTCTGCAAGCGCTCCACTGGCTCCCGGTCTCTGTTAGAATTGATTACAAGGTTTCACTCCTCACCTACCAGTGTATCTACGGAAACGCCCCTCCATACTTGAAAGACATTCTCACAACTCAAACCTCACGATCTCTCCGTTCTAAAAATTCTAACTGCCTCCTCCTGCCAAGAACTAAGCTCAGCAACACGGGTGATTGGGCTTTTTCTTCTGCAGCCCCTCGCTTGTGGAATGCCCTCCCTGATCATTTGCGGGCACCACAGACTGTTGAAAGTTTTAAAAAAGGACTTAAACATTTCTTTTTAGTAGATTTTACCATTCTTAAAGAAATTGTTGGTTGTCACATGGTGACAAAGCAATTTATCATTTATTTGATAAAAACTTACATGTACATATAATCAGATAAGAAACACAAATTGTTTTAGCTGCATATTTAACTGCATTATAAGCAGCATATTAGTGAGAAAAACAGTGAAAAATCCCATTCAAATCTCATTAGAAACCTTCAGATTGTAATATGGACATTGCACAGCTGGCACAGTGTATAAAGTGGTAAATTTTTTGATAAACATGGCTGGGATGCCAAAAACATTCTAGCACAAAAATCACTGTTGCACAGGAGAGCAAGCATTACTTTCAATTTACCAGTTAAGTTGAAACTTTATTGATTTGGAAAACTGGGCCTAGTATAGTCTGTTAAAACCCTTTATTCCAAATAAAAGCATTCCTGAATCAGTTTAAATCCTATTTACATTTTCACCAGCACTCATATAGAGAAAATGTCACATTATCAAAAAACAAATCAAAAAGATTCAGGATCTAAGCATAAAACACAATGACATGCATACAGTGACTGATGCACGTACAAAGCTTAGTCATGAGTCTTTCACGTGTTGTTTAAATAAAAAATATTTAGATCTGCATTGTGGCATTGATCAAGAGACAGAGAGAGATGTATTAAAATTGAGATTTTTATCTAAACCAGTGTTGCGAGGCTGAAATGTCTTGCAGTAACCTAATTTCTCACACTAACAAACATCACTTCAACAATTCAGAGTCTGAAATATGCTGCTGTCCTGTAGTCCTCCACCTGTCAGAACCTCCATCTGAACTTTGTCTTTTCAGCCTCTGGTAGTGAACACTCTCCTCCTTCAGTGACTCCATTAATGAGCACTCTGCTGCTCTGCTTGCTCTGACTATGATAATGTGACTTCCTCCCACATAATTTGTTGATATAATCTTAAACAGCAGGAGTATGTGAGAACACAGTACAAAGTTCATTCACAGGCCCAGTCCTGAAGGAGCTCTGTGAGTGTTTGTGTTCTGCTTGTATTTTGGTTGACAGTTGATGATCAGTGAATAATAAGAGTTATTTCAGTAACTCACTTCATTAGAAACCTTTCCATTGTAGCTCCTGCAGAGAGCAGCCCATCTGTTGATGCACAGCTTTTGCTAACTTTGCTGAAGTCTGACCATAAAGCTGTTTGTAATGCTGACGTGTGTAAAAACTCCAGCGAAACTGCTGTGACTGAAGTTCTCTTACAAGCACCATACACACTATAATCCTGAGATTCACCACTACCCAAATAATATCTGGTCAACAGTGATGCTGTGGTCAGAAACTGATTGATGCATGGTGAGGAGGGTTGATAAACTGTGCAGTAAGAGATGTGCTTCAGTCAATATTAACTGCTGCTGTAAATGTAAATCCAAATTAAATAAATTACACTTTCAGGGGAAAAAGGTACTGGACATTCGCTGGAACTGTTTCCTCACTCAATTCACCCTGTCATGACTCCAGACTTTACATGTACTTTAGTGTTAAACAATGTCCCATTACAAAAAGATACAGTAGTGTTGAGTTTATAGTTAAAAATTTTTAATTAATCTTTATGATGCACAGGACCATGTATTTTCAAGGTGTTGGAAGTATTTGAGTTTGAGGTTTAATGAAGAATTGTGATGAAAACAGCAACAAAGACAATAGTCAGTCAGTCAATAAAAAATAACATGAATAGCATACAGTAGAGGGCAATATGGCATAGAAACTTGGATAAATATGCAAATGCAGTGATCCACATGCTGAGTAGGAACAGTTTAAAAGCTCTGGGATCATGGTATTGAACGCTGAGCTGAAATCTAAACCAGAATTCTGACAGAAGTTGACTGTTTGCAGTGTTTAAGCATGAAATGAAGTCCCAGGTTCACTACATCACCCACAGACCTGTTGGGTTGGTATACAGACTGCAGTAGTCCAACAAGGGATTGCTGATGTCTTTTAGATGTACAAATATTAGTCTCTCAAAGGGTTTCATGATGACAGAGGTCAAGGTGATGGGTCTTTAGTCGTTTAGTATTGTGATGGTTGCTTTTTTGGGATGGTGATTATGGTGAAGTGCACAAGCGTACTTCATTGTTATACAATATCACTGCAGTCTGTATGTACCAGTCAGGCGTGCAGCTAACTTTCATTTCAATTGTCAGTTTCTTCATAGTTGTCACCACATATTTAGCAGATTTAAGCTTTTGCCTTTCTGTAGGTTGGAAGAACATTGATTAGGCAGCTGTCTGAGAGGCCCAAAGCTGCTTGGGGAACAGAACATTATGCAAGGCCATGTGACAGTTGTCCAGTGTATTACTTCCTCCTGTGGGATAAGTAACACTTTTGTATTTGGGCAGTTTGTGAGAGATTAGCTCTGCTGAAATCCCTTAAAATAATGAAAACAGAGTCTTGGTTTGTGCTCTGTGAGGTCTGGTTTGTTTGTCACACATACGCTTGAGGTGGAATATAAACTCCCATGGGGGGTAAAATTTTATTATTTTATTATTTTTATAATTTATGAAGAATGATTCTAGGTTAGGACTGCACGATTTTGTTAGCACAGTGATATCACTACAACAACCTTCATTGATATAAAAGAATAATCTGCCTCTTCTTGATTTCCATGAGAGCTGTGCAGAGATGAAAGCTGGGGAGTTGGAGTGGGCTGTCTGCGATGGATTTGCTCAGCCAGGTCTCAGAAAAACGTAGTGCAGCAGAGAGAGAAAAGTCATTGTTGGTCCTGTTTAGTAGCAGCAGTTTTGTTTAACCTCCAATTTGTTACTAAGAGATTTGAAATTGATCTTATTGATGCTTTCATGCTATTGATGATTATTGAACAAAATCTATGAAACATTGCTGGATACAGTGGTTAAGTAACTTCTTAATGTGTGACAGTAAAGTGACTTGGGTAGGTTATTAAAAAGGGGCTATTAAATTGTGGATCATAAGTTCTTTGTGGCATGTAAGAGTTTTCAGCTGAATAGTTCATGTTGTTGTGACAAGTAATTATTGTAAAGGAGCCATAATTATTAAGGATTTATTTATGAAATATGTAAAACTTAGTTAGATTGTTTAGTTAATAATGAACCATTATTATTATTATTATTATTAATATTATTATTATTAATTCATTATCCCACCCGCTTAATCCTTATCAGGGTCGCGGTTAGTCCCCTACCCCCTCACTGGGCACAGGGCAGGGCATTACACTATGCAACCAAGCCCAGGACAGGATGGCAATCCATCACTGGGTGTACACGTATGCACGCACACACACACACACACACACACACACACACTCACACACACACACACACACACACACACACACTTATGGACAATTTAGAGTACCCAATCCAACTGACCTCTATGTTTTTGGACTGTGGGAGGAAACCGGAGTCCCCGGAGGAAACCCACGCAGACACGGGGAGAACATGGAAACTCCACTCGAGCCCAAGACCTCTGCGCTGAGAGGCAAACATGCTAACCACTAAGCCACCGTACCGCCATTATTATTATTATTATTATTATTATTATTATTAGGTGACTATCAGCTACTGAGTAATGCATTACTTCTCCTTGGTAGCTATTATTATTATTAGTTTAGGTATTAGTGCAGCACTATTCATTATATAGTGTCGTAATATTATATAGTGTCATAATTATATAGTGTCGTACTCCTGCTGCAAGTCCCTTCAGCGTATCATTAGATTAGCTGAGAAGATCATCGGCACCTCTCTCCCCTGCCTTCAGGACTTGTTCAGCTCCCGCCTCACACAAAAAGCTGTCTGCTGGGCGGGTGATCCTAGTCACCCACTACACAGTTCTTTTAACCTGCTAGCTAGCTAGCTAGCTAGCTATCTATCTATCTATCTATCTATCTATTAGTTGCTGCTTTGTTACCACAGTTAACCTGTTTCATTCAAGTGTTATTAGAAAATGTAATGTAATGGTGACCCCAACCTTTTGAGTAACTGTGTACATGAATGATGAAACCTACATATCACCTCATTATTTTCAACAACTTTTTTAAAAAACATTTACATCAGAACACATTTCAGTCTTTCTTTGTTTTTTTTTTCTTGTAAACAACCGTTTAGTTATATATTTGAACTTGTAGTAGACTTTTGAAGTTTGAAATGTGTGTAACAGAAAACACAATCAGAGAAGAGAGAAAGAGAGAGTGAAAGTCAGAAAGAGAGAGGGAGGGAGAGTGCAGCACTGCTCATAAGTTGTGCTCATATGACATTAGTGGTTCCAGGTGCAGGAAGTTGACGTTTTCAAATACAAGAGCATGTGAAACGCAGAAAAGAAATGAGGGGGTATCAAAGGGAAGTGAAAGAGAACTCTAAGAATAAATCAGACGGAGGAGCACAGACTGGAGGACACAGCAGCTTAGACGTTTAACAGACATTTGACTTAAGTGTTGCTGAGATTTGCTGATTCTCAAGAGCAAGAGACAAGAACAAAAGTGAACGACATCTGCATGGGCCTGACTGTCCTGATGGAGAGAACGTCTGTAGCTTATCACAAGTTTTAAGCAGGAAAGCAGGCCAAACATGGCAGAGATGTTTAATTATAGAAAATATAAAAACTAGAAAAGTGAAGATAGACAAGAGGAGCTCTACCCTTCAGCCATGGAGAAGTGGATTTTAGGAACTGCATTTCTTCTGTCTGTCTGTCTGACTAAAAATATTGCAGGTTTGAATCATCTTGTTTTTTTCTCTGCTATTATTTCATGACCTATAATTAATACTGTTCAATATTAAAACAAAAAAGGCTTGAAGTATGTCACCTGTCACAATGTCTCTGTGTGTAATGCATATAAACTGTGATGGTTTACTTTTTTGTATAAACTATGAAGACAACTTTTTCATATACATATACAGTAGGTGTAGTTCTTGTATACATTGTAGACAATAAGTCATGTAACAGGAGCACACAAGGGATATGGGAGCTAAAGAATGCTGCACTGACCTGTGGGATATGTGTGTGGGCCCTCCTGAATTGAATGTTGTGATTTCTGCCAGAGATGCTTATCTGATTTCATGGACATTTGTAGACAGATGCTGCCAGTCAAAATCATTAAATATGTGAGCGGCCATTGCATTTTCAATGGATGGTAATGCTTTCTGTAATCCATTCTCGGTACATGTCTTGACACTGAGGTGTGAGGAATGGCAAATGCCCACATAACCAGAAATGCAATGTCAGATCCATCTGGCAGCCACTATCATGGTTCATTCAATCTCTGATAATTCAGGTCACCTTGGCATGAGCTTGGCCAGCGATCGGCCTCACTCACAAGACAACACCTCACTACTTATACCTGTGTGGGTGTTCCCAGCTGTCCCCTTAGATAACCCTACTTCCTTCTCAATGTACATTCTGATATCTCATGACTTTTGGCTCATCAGTTTGTACATATATAATGAGTTTTAGTTCAGAATTCATTTGTCTTGAGTTGGCCAACTAACAAAATAATGGTAACCACAGACTCAGTCTAATAATGTATTTCAGTGATTAACATTAATAAATTGAATAATATGTAAATGTCAAACTATTATGTTGTGCTTACATTTATATTTTACTAACCCTTTGTTTACTAATAATCCTCAGGACAAGGTGACAAAAACTCTCTGGATTCTAACAAAACAGCAAATGTTATTGAAGGTAAAAAGCACTAATCATATACAGTATTTACTGCTTTTTGGAAAGTGGACTGTTAGCAGATCAGAAGTGCCCAACATAACTACATATTTGATGAGTAACTTGTATGAGCAGTATGAGCAGAATTTTGCAAAACTAGACTTGGTGCCATACGTTAGGGTTAATGTCTGCCGAGATGTCCTGTGGCCAAGCAGACTGGCACTTCCTTCATCAAGTCCATTAATTTCACATAATGAGACACCTTAATGGATGTTATCCCCCATTTGCCACACATTTAGACATTTTATGTATTTATGTATACAAAAAAAGGAGGAATTATTTAAAATGAAGCCAACCTGTTTGTGGTAGCTACTGCTTTCTTTTGTCATGAACAAGAAAAACATCAGGTGGGCAAACCTGATACCAGTTATCATTCAGTGCTTCTGGAGCAGCTATAAAAAGGTGATTTTTTTACTAGCCACTGTGTGCCATTATACAGCATCAACAGACACCAGCCAGTCAATCATCCATCCATCCATCCATCCATTATCACACCCTCTTAATCCTTATCAGGCGCAGGGCAGGAAATTATACTATTCAATTAAGCCCAGGAATTAAGCCAGTCCATCGCTGGGTAACACACACAATTTTAGAGTACCCAGTTTACCTGACCTCCATGTTTTTGGACTGTGGGAGGAAAC